>JAQIVF010000001.1:0-97594 GCA_034698365.1 Steganacarus magnus
GCTTACGCTCAACGCTCGAGCATGTCTTAAAAGTAAGCGCCGAGCGTTTGGATTTTCACGAGCGTAAGCACGAGCGTCCAGCGTCATTTTTATAGCGAGAGTGAGCGTGAACGCCGAGCGTGAACATCACTGGCTTAATGAATAAATCTTCTGGAACTTATTATTCGTGTATATGCATTATTTAATTCATTACAAATAAAAATATTAATTTCCGAAAACTCCGAAATTTTAAACTTTTACGAAAATTATAGATAAAAACAAGTTATTTCAGAGAGGGTGGAAAACTTGTTAAAATTTTTTAAAATTCAGATATCTCTCTCAAATGTTAGAAGGGTTCGAAGGACATCTCTCATTTAAATTTTTTTTGTCAAATATCAAAATGTCAAAAATGATGTTTTGAAGGTTCTCTAGTTTCAGATTAAAAAAGGTATCCGAATTATCTTCCAACCGAAATTTTAACACTTTAATTCCGAAAAAGTGGATATTCTGCTTATTTCAGATCTGAATCGCATTAATGATGCGTTTATTATCAGTTATTTACAATAAGAATTTGAGTTAAAAGTAATTATCATAAGTTTCACGTTCTCATACGTTTCAATTATTTTACGATTTTCGTCAATTAAGGTATATTATCATTCGAATTTATTATAAGCTAATAATGGCTGAAATGTGTTTCGATCAATAAAGAAATGATTGCGGACTAATAGCTTGTTATTTTTCCCATACATTACCAGCGATTGCGGACCATTGTATGCTCGCAGCCAAATGACTATATTGAATATTTCTGGTGACACTCAAGGGTGCTATAAAATGTTTCGGAGAATCTTTTAACTTTTACTAAATGCGTATATGATGACCTTTATTATCGCCTCAATAAACATTCATTTCTTTTACAAACGAACATTTTTGTACGAGTATAGAAATTTTAGTATTACTCGTAAGTTTTACCTTTCATATAACAAGTAAGACGCATACCGGCCACCCATGTGTTTAACTATTGATGGCCACACACATTGTTAGTGGATCACAGTTAGTGGATAGTTGGCCAACAGTAGGGGATCAGCAAACTAAGCTACTACTACTCTAATTGCAGTTATGCTATTTTTTTAAAAGTAATATAAATAGATAATTTATTGGCCAACAATAAAACTTACCTTACCTACCAATTAATTAGCCAACAATATGGCCTGCAATATAGCCATCATAATAAATTTACGGCGCTATAAAACTTAGGTTAATGTTAATTTGCATGTTTAGGTTAATTTGCATAATTATAAACACCATTTTTGAGATAATTTCGAATAGGCATCACTGTTTAATTTCACCAATAATTTTTCCAGAAACGCAAAGTGCGAAATCACACATTTTATTACACATTAATGAATATTTAAAATTTATTCCCTCTCGTTAAGTCTTAATAAATATTTCATGTTAACATTTCATAACCAAAAGAATGATATTTTTCACAGTTCATACATACATTTTGAAAAACATACATTTAAATTTAAATATTAACATAAATTACAAAAATCTGTTAACAACTAGTATGAAAAGATTACAGAATCGAGTGCACTATTCAGTGCATTGAGTTATACCATACAACTGAATTCCGGGACAACCAAAACACTTGGATTCGAATGAAAGAAAATTTTTCCGCTAATTATAGTATTCTCTATAACTTACTAAACCTTTCATGCTTGTTGTTCAAGATTTGTTAAATTTTCTCTATTGCCTATTTAACCAGAAAATAGATTATTTTTATATTTGACGACTGCATAACATCTAAATTTGGAGTTTTTTTTAATTTTTTATTATGAAAAATTATATATTTTGTTTTATGAATCTTTAACCTTAGTAAGAATACGAGCGATTGAAGAGTGAAACACTTCGTTTTTTATGAAATAATAGACACGTACAGTAAAAGATATGTTTGATTTATGAAGAAAGAAATTTTAAAGTTTCTTTAGTAGAATTATTAATCTCACAGTAATAGTTGCCGATTTTGAATTCATCGTAATATTTATGTAAAATTAAAATTCAAGTTTTCGAATTATGAACTTATTATCAGTTTATATTCTACAAAATCTTTAATTAAACAATTATTTACAACAATATAATTATCAAATCAATAAAATTTAAATTAAACTCTCCTTACGCTATTTTATAATTTTTAACATTGCCAGAGAAATAATACAATAGTTTTTTATCAAATTTAATTATCGATTGTAAATAAAGCTTATCACCATTTACTATGCAACACAAATTAAACGCAAATCATTTTATTGAATATATACCCAATACATGTGTTTTATTGTTTTATTTTAAAAATTGAACATTTTTAGGAATGAATGAAACAACTGAAATCCGGTGTCTGAATGAATGCAAACCATTAATGAATTTGGATGAGTTGCTTAGTTGGTGCGATTTAGACAATATGTCGCACTTGAATTCAGTTACAATCACTCATTTGCGAAAGCACTCGGTTAATCCTAATAGAAAGTGTAAAACATTGCTGTGTCATGACATGAAAGGCGGTTATTTAGATGACAGGTAAGATTTATTTTATTCACGACCCCACACATACATACATACATGCATATGTGCACACATGGACACTGACTGTCTTTACCTTTCCGTATCTGTGAGTTCTCTTATTAACTAATATTTCTGAGTTTATTTAATAGGTATAATTATTTATTTTAAAATATTTAGTTTCGAAATTGGAATTTAAATATTAGCTATTTATTTAATTAAATTTCTGGTAGAATTTTTTTAAAGCACGATCATTTTTTCCAAATCAATAATTTTTTTCTCACTTCATTAGGTTTAATGATGGATGTGACAATGAATTAGCGTATAGGTATATACGATAAAAATTTTATCTTTGCTATATAAGTGATTTTAATCGATTTTTACTGATGAATATTATATCCTGATTATAGGTTTTTTCATTGGTCTAATATTGATGTATTCGTTTACTTTAGGTATATTACTGCTACATTAATTATGATCATAGTTACCCTAATTGAGAGTATCTGATGGGGCTTTCCCACGAAATTTTAAAAATTTAAATCTATACTTCGATATTCCAACTATATTTGTCTAAACGAACTTTACCCCAAACTTTTTCTCAGAACTTTTAGCAACTAACTTGCGATAATTATGCATTTAATCTGACTTTTTTTCGGTTCCAACTTTTATATGTCAAATTGATATTAATTTAATTAATTATGCCCTCTATTAACTTTTAAAATATTTAATTCCGATTAAAATTTTCTATTTTGAATTGAAATTTTGGAACCAAACAATTTTTTAAAGTTTTTACTTTTTAAACTTTATTTAATAAAATATACTTATTATTGAAGTCACCAATTTATAACGATTCCACCGATTGGATGGATAAACGCATCACATCGTAACGGAGTAATTATTATTATGTTGTATATTAATATAATTAAAGTTTAATGGTGTAAATATAATACATTATACTTAAACTTACCATGTCTTAAGCATTAGAAGACAAGTGCAAAGAAATTATCAGAAAAATTATTTTTAAAAGGCGTGCGTTTGTAAATTCCTTTATTTTATTTATATCCACTGATATATTTACGATTTTAAAAATTTGATATGTATTAAAAATCTAAAAAATCTTTAAAGGGTATTCTCTAAATTTATTTTGAATTTTAAGTCTAAACAAAAATCTTTTAAAAAAGTAATTCTGATAGCGTTTATGAAATTAAATGAATTTTACAGATACTGTTTATTGTAGTATTTAAACATAGTACGGATTATCTACTACAGTAAAGATTTTTTCTAAATTTTCTTTGTAACTTTATTATATATAAATTTTTATTCGTTAAAAGGTACCCATATTAGGTACACTTATTATTGAAAAATGGGAAGGTGTGAGCGATGTTTGCAATGAAATGTTGAAAGATAAAGAAACTATTGAACAAGTAGTATCACAGCTCGTTAACATTGCGAAGTTTTATCATTTTGAAGGATGGCTTTTAAATTTTGAATCAGCTATCAGTACGCACCAAATTGAAAATCTTTTATTCTTTGTTACCCATTTATCAAATAAAATGCACGACACAATTCCTGACAGGTAATATATATTACAGTATTTAATATCTATATTCAATTATAATGTAGTTATGATGAGAGAGAAAAACAAAACATCTTATTTTGATTAGTATTCCAACGCAATACTTACTTGAGATAAGTTATAGTAATGAAATTGTAACAGTTGCAAATTATTAAAGAATTACTTCAAAAATTTAAATATTTTGTTCAATGTTAAATGTGTTCGAAAATATTTAAGAAATTGTTTTGAAGAAATTTCTGAAAGAAGAGTAACTGGATTTTAGTATTTTTATTCCATTCGAATAAAACCCTAAATCTAAATCTTCGAAATACGGTATTAAAACTAAATTAATTTTTGATAAAATTGTTTAGCATAATAATATGGTACGATAGCGTTACATATCCTGACGGTAAACTGAACTGGCAAAACGAGCTCAATTTATTGAATAAATGCTTCTTTGATGCTTGCGATGGAATCTTTTTGAATTATACGTGGAAACAAGAGAACCTTCAAAACTCTTACGAACTTTCAAGCAAAGACAATCGTAACTTCGATGTGTTTGTCGGAATCGACGTTTTTGGTAGAAATTGTTTTGGTGGCGGAGGAATGAATACTAATTTAGCTGTTAATGGGATCATTAATTACAATCTTTCGATGGCTATTTTCGCTGCGGGATGGACTCACGAAGTGCTGGGTTGCGAACAATTTACGTGCAATGAGTATCAATTTTGGTGTTCATTGCGATTAGACATTCATCATTATCCGTCAAGTTTCCCAATTTATACCTCTTTTTGCCAGGTATCAAATTATTTTTAAAATTATTATTGGAACGTATTTACCAATATTGAAAATATATATTCTTTTTACCTAATTTTAAAAATATATAACGCAAAGATTTATAAGCATTCTAACTAATTAGTAGTTTTAAAAATTCTGAATACAAAACTGTTATTAATTTGAAAGGGATTCGGTAAGAAGTTATATAAAAATGGAGAGATAATTAGTGGCAGTTCGTGGCACAATCTTAATAAACAGGTTTGTTGCATATATTATTTCGCTAATTATAAGCTACATTCAAATATACTATAAATTATCCAGCAATTCCAACCCTCAAACCATAAAGCATGCGAAATTTACACAGAAGATGCGTTTAATGGTGGAGGATGTGTTCGGATGAAACAAAATTTTTGTTCAATCATTGAATGTTCTTTACAATTTCAAAAGTGCTTTTACGCTATTACTTATAAAGTGTCGAGTAATACGGAATTGATATCTAATTTATATTGTGTTAATAATATGAATCATTCTATTTGCGCAAGTTTTACAAATTCTAAAACTGATTATCTATTTGGTGACGAATTTCTAACAGTAAAATATATTGGGTGAGAATAAATGAATGTTATTAATTTATGCTAATATACAAATATACCAAATACTCGAATGTAGTGATGAAGAAAGAAAAAACTGTGATCTTTTAACAATTCTTAACAAATATGAATTACATAACGCACGTAACGGATGGGTCACTGATTGTTTTACGATAAATAATAAAAATTGCATTAACTTAAAGTTAACTGCCATTCAATTAAATTATCGAAAAGAAAATGAAAGCGACACAAACGATGTTTTAATAGGACAACTACTGGTATTTATTTAAGTAAATTTTTGTGTATATTTATAATTTATTTTTTTGATAAATACAGCTCATCGATTATTAGATTGAATCAAAATATTAAACTTTACTGAAAATCGAATAAAATACAAATAGTCATTTTTAACTTAAAAAATAATGATTTATTGTTAAATTAGAACTAAATTAGTTATGGAGAATCATGTCATAGATCTGATAAATACTGGGCGCGACGTCCATTGCTCGTGATTTTAACGACAAAGTAAACTTTGAAATACCGGGCTGTACTTTTAGTTCGGCCAAAACCCATATATTATTAGTCAATTTCAATGATTGATAGAGCATATCCTGTCCCTCAACGTTTCGTTTAGCGATCGTAAATACATTGCTATTCTGCAACTTTTGCGATACTTGGTCCACATTCATCATAACATTATCGATAGCGTGTTGCACCTCGTTTTGCGAAGGAATGTCTTTCCAAGTGGCCAGAAATACTCTTTTGTCCATTATTCCGTCTTCAGTGCACACCACGTGCGTTGGAACCATGCAACTGAAGTAGAAAACGTCAACATTATTTTTAACTGCCACTTGAAGGCTGGTTAGCGGTTCCATTTTCTGTACGGCACCCATTGTGTTGAGTGGAAGGCTTATGTCCGATGATATATTTGGGTGCAGAGGAGAGGGCACTGATAGAGGCTGTGCCGGAGCCAAACCAAAGCTATTCTTATTGAATTGTATGGCAAAGCCACCCATCGCTTGCATCGCTCTATTTGTAAATGTCATTTCCATAAATATCTGTCCATTACGGCGCGTGAAAGTTCCCGTTATCTCTAAACCTTTTCCACGAACTGCCGGTAACCATACCTAAAAAGGAATTCGTTAATTCTTGTGATTTAATCATCATAAAGATGAAGTAATAATAACCTGTTTTGGTGGCGTATAAAAAGAACCTGAAGCAGGAATGCCAAAAATATCACCGAGAAGTCCAGAAGTGGAGAGCGGCGGTGCAGTGGATTGGAACGCTGCGACCGGTGCCGGAACTGGTGCCGTTAAATCTGGGCCACCAAGTAATGAATCGAGTCCTCCGCCTAAAATATCAATTCCCGAACTGGCGATTGGAACAGTTGGGTAAGACGTAGGAGGCGGAGGAGCACTAATATCTAAACTGAGCAGATCTCCAATTAGACTGTCAGCAGCGGGTATAACTGTGGACTGAGGCTGTTCGTTGTGAACTTCATCACCAGATCCAGTTCGCGGTGGAAGCGATTTGCGCAAATGTGCTGTACGTCCCTCAACAAAAGCTGATGGCGGCTTATGATAAACTGACGCTAAACTTCCGATATGGCAAATCAATTCATCTAAAAGTGTGGGTTCGAGAAGATCTGTCTCCTCAGAAATTAAAGGTTTTTCCGCGAGAACCACTTCTTTAGCGGCGGCGGGATCTGTCGAAAGCAGTCGCCAATAAATAAAGCCACGATCACGAAGATCTGGATTATCGCTATCTTGCGTCGCTAAACTTAATACTTGTTGCACTAATTCCTGTGTCTCAGTTGGACGCTTCAAAAACAGTTTGACAATAGCGGTGAGCAGTTGGAGCTGTACCTGAGCGTTCTCGTCGTGAAATCCTTCCAAGAAACTTTCCAGCAGCTCATCCGCGTTATCGATTCTTTCCGCATATTCTCCAATAATCCAGATCATTGAAGCTCGAGCTTCTGGTTCATCCAACGTATCCAAGTTTTCGCAAAGAGTGGATATAATACTTTCGTATTTGTTCGGGTATTTGCGAAATATATCTTTTATCACAACTATAGCTTCTTGAACGACATAATTAACTTTAGTTTGAATCAGATCAAGCAATGTGGCCACACATCTCTCAGCAGACTGTTCCACTTTGATAGCACATCGACCAATAGCTCGAACTGCTTTGCGTACGAAATCCACGTCCACTTCAGTGGCGTATTCTTTGAGCTCTGCTAAAACCTGAGCGATATTAGCCTGAGACGCGAGCCGAATCATGATATCTAATTTCTCAAGTTTCACGTAAATCGGGTCATTATATTTAACGAAGAAAACTTTCATTTCGTGTTTCAATATATCTGGTCTTTTCTGAACGATTAAATTAATATTACGCAAAGCCACGTATTGAACCTCTGGTTCACTGGATAGCAATGTCACCAAAGGAGGCGCTAATTTTTTAGTCAATGTAATAACGAAATCTGAATCAGAACTCATCATTTCCATTAATTTCATTAAAGCCTTAACAGCACTGAGAACGACAGCCGCATTGGCGTGAGCCAGACGTGGTGTCACGCGTTCACATATGCTTTGCGCTTCGCGATCGTCTTTTGGATTGTAATTCGAGAGTGAGTCCAAAATAAAAACTTGTCCCCATTCTGTGCATTCATTGAGAGCAGTCAATAATTTATTTATTGTTTGGGCATTTAATTCAACTAAAGGTTGACCAGTACTCGATGCTTCATTGATCTCTGAGAGAGCAGCCACAGCATTGGCCACAACCATTGGATTCGAATCTGATAATAGATCTCTCAGTAGATCCAAAAATCCTTGTTCTTCTACCAATTGGGCATTAATATCATGTAGTTTTGCCACACAAACTGCTGCGGTTTTTCTATTTTAATTTAAAAGTTGACAATAAAATTCAAATTGTCATGTGATTGTCATTTCAGTAAGTATCAATAAAAAACAAGAATTTTGTATCAAACCTGACATATGGATCTTCATCGCGTAAACACTTTCTCAGAGGTTCACACAAATATTCGGTAATTTTATCAACTCTGATGCAACCCATTGTACGCACAGCGAGCGCTCGGATTAATGGATTGGAATCCTCGCAATCTCTGAAATATAAGTGAAAAACGTTTTTCATTCTATCTTTAATTGAAAAAAATATGCCTTTAAAATTTAAAAATTGCCAAACATTGCGTCGCTAATCAAAAGTTGTTAACATATCAAAGATAGAAGATATAGAATGGAAACGTTAACATTAAAAACTTTAGTGTTGATCGTATAAAAATTTAAATTATCGTAATTGTATGCTGTATTCGACAAAAACGTTAATCGCTAACAAACCTGACAAAAGTGTTGACAGCCATAATAGCCATATCTGGCTGACTCTTAGCGTAATTCATTAAATACAGATAAACCAATTTCTTGAGCTCCAAATTATCGGTTTGCATGCAGTTCACCACATCTGGGAAGAGCGCGGACACGTCTTTGCCGACAGTCATCGACGCAATCACTTTCTTGACGGCTTCGCGTCGCTTCTCTTTCTTATCGCTATTTAACTCACTTTTCAACTCAAATATTTCACCCTTTTTCGTATTCGCGAAATACTTTGCGTCCGTCATTATCGTCCGATTAATTATTTTAATTGTAATTTATTAAATAACGTAAATATATTGTAATATCTCGTTGAATTGAATGGACAGCGAAATCAATAAAACGCCCAATCAATACGTATTCAAAATGCAATGTTTCTCAAACATTGTTCAAACAGATTATGCGCATTATTAACATTTATTGTGGTTTTTTTCAGCTCAACTTTTTTAATTAATTTTCAAACTAAGCTTAATTAAATCCAATAAATGTGTTTTAAATGTGATCTTAAGTTTAGAAAGTTTTCTATAATAGTTAATTATAAAAAAATGAAACTGAAGAATAATCTAATCTATTCTCGACTATAATATTCTACAGTTTTCTCGAATAAGTTATAATAACTGCACGTTAGTATTGGAAACTGTTTAGTAGTAATAATGTCTTCAAACATGTTGAGCAAAGTGTGTCGGTTTCGATCTTTAAGAGTATTTAACTCATTATATTCGAATCAAAACAGATTTGATTTATTTATAAACAAACGGTAAGATCGAAAAACTAATTAAAACCATTATATTTTATTTGTGAGTAAAGTTAAACCTCTTATAATATGATTGAAAATAAAATTAGTTTAAAAGTACAGTTAATGAGTAATTGTTGTGGAAATTAAGCATTAAAGCACGCGTTAGTGTGCGAACATTAGTTGTGCGAAACATTTAAACACAAATTGCATCATTTTTGTTATATTTAATTCAGGTTAATATTCGGCATCAATAAATCGTCATCGAATGAAAATCATTCTCAATCAGAACAACAACAACGACAAGAAGTTGACGCTCACACTCCAGAAGGGAAGCGAGAAGTTGTTGATCAACAGCCAGACACTGCTATTATTAAAAAGTTGCGCGAAGAGAATGAGAAGCTGATTGAATTAACGAAAGAAATCGATGACAAATATAAGAGAAGTTTGGCGGACGGAGAGAACACTCGGATTCGTGCGAAGAAACAGATCGAAGACGCGAAAGTGTTTGGTATACAAAATTTCTCGAAAGCCATGTTCGAAATCGCAGACGTTTTGGGCAAAGCTATCGATACTGTGCCCAAAGAAGCCATTACTGACGACAATCAAGTGTTGAAAAATTTATTTTCCGGCGTTCAGATGACAGAACAACAGTTGCAAACAGTGTTCCGAAGGCATGGCATCACTCAAATCAATCCAATCGGAGAAAAGTTCAATCCTTACGAACACGAAGCTGTACACGTAGTGACGGACGACACTAAAGAACCGGGAACTGTAGCTGAAGTCATCCAAATTGGTTACAAATTGCACGATCGCACCATTAGACCAGCGAAGGTCTGTGTTGTCAAGTCTTCGAAATCTTAGTTTAATTTTTAGTTTAATAGATATTTTGGTTTAATTTTACAATAAAGTCAATTGAAATTAATAAAATTGAATAAAATCTATTCATTTTGTATTTAAATTTGTTGTTAGATCTCGTTTTTGTTCGTAAAACTCTTTTACTTTCTGTTTAAGTGTTTGGTTTTCTTTCATATAAAAAGCCATTTTTTCCTTATACTTCATGAGTTCGCTTCTTAAACCCTTTAAAAATGATTTAAAAAATTAGTGAACCATTACCGGTAAATGATATATATATATATTGATTGCTTACAATTATTTGATTAGTTTTGACATTTAATTTATGTCTAGTTATTGTCAACTCCTCCGCGATATGCTTCGCTTTTCTCAATCGATTAATTTGTTGCTTCATTTCAAAGCATTTTGTTTCACACTGTTCGATAAAAATATCTTTCTCTGCCAATTCTTTAACTTTAGTGAGTAGTAAGCGCTGTAATGTTAATGTTTTATCGCTTTCTTGCGAACAATTAAGTTTATTATGTGTCAACTCTAATCCGTTATTTAATAACTTATTTCCATTGTTTTCTTGTTTTTCGTTATTAACATTTTTGACGAATTTAACATTTTTAGTTTCATGTTTTATATTGTTATCTTTATTTCTTTTTATTGAAATCTTTTTCAATTGCAAACTATTTGTTTGATCGTTACTAGTTTTGAGATGAATTTGCATTTTTCTGCGATCGTTTTCAATTTTGACTAATAAAATATTTTTGAGTTTCAATTCATTTTGCACACTCGATAACTCATTTTTTACTGATTTAATATTACTCAGAGCTAAATCGCGTTCGAAACTTAATTCATTTCTTTGTTTTCTTGCTCTAATTTTATCTTTATTTAGTTCGTTTATATTTTTGCGAAGCCTTAATAACTCGGTTTTAATTAATTTATTCTTTTCTTGCAATATTTTAAGTTGATTACAAGTTACCTTTAATATAAAAACATAAATAATTAGAACTTTCAATAATGAATCAAAACTTTGAATTTTTTTGTTCAATCATTAAAAAGTCTATCAATTGTATTGAGATGTCCACCAGGATTTGACATTTTAAATGCGTATGGAATTCTCATAATTTTATCATAATAACTTAATGGCATTTCACAGGTATCTTTTCATAATAAAAGGATTTTCATAGTTTTTACCATAATAGTTGGATTCTCTGCCATTATTCTGTCACTATTTGTCGGCATATAATGTATATTGAATTCATAATCTTAATTTGGTTTTAAAGATAATCTCAAATAAAAGTTAAACTTTAAAAAATATAAATATTCAAATTGGTTATAAAAATATTTCTTTTTAATAAATTAGAAATTTTATCTATCACTTAGTGAATGAAGTCTTTATCGATTGTTGTCAAATCGTGTGAAATAACCATAATATATTTTGGGGAATTATAGATAACTAGAGACCCAGTAACTGTTATTTTTCCCCACCCGTTGTTTCATTAAGTATTTGATCAAAAGCACCGCTTTTTCGTTACATTTTTATTTTAATATTAATTCACAAATAATCGCAAATCTGTGAAAACTATCTTTATTTTACTCTCTCATACTTATTACGCCGTACGTACGCTTTTGATGTGACATTAATCTATAAAGTCATGTTTTACGCGGTTTTGCGCCGTCGTTTCTTTAGAAATTATAGATACTTATTTGTCTTAACTTTTTAAAAGCAATAGTAAATTATACAGAATTAACAAAATAATGCTAAGTTAATTGAGCTCACTGATAATAATCTTAATATAACCCATAATTAAGCAGAACTTTAAATCAATTTGAACAATAATTTGTTTTGCAAACTTTACCTGAAGTTGTTTTTGTAATTCTTTAACATCAGATGTATCTTCAGATAACGAAAGTGCGTTTATTAACGATTCAATTTGTTCTTCATATTCAAACATTTTGTTTCAGATTAAACAGCAAGAATAATAATCTATATTACAGTTGCTAAGGAAATAATTGGTTCATGAATTTTGTTTGAATTTGGTGGTCAGGAAATGTGTTACAGTCACACCCAGATTGAAATGATATTTTCGCAATAGTTTTTTGTTAATATCAATAATACTTATTATACAAATTTCATTTTTAACAATTGTACATTTTTCTGCATTATAAAAAGAGTATCACAGTTTTAAATATAAAAAATAATATATATAAAATTTTTTAGTACAATATTTACATGATTAATAACATACAGTATTTACACGATATTTTAAATAAAATCTATGATTTGTAAAAATATGTAATTAAAAAAGTAGAAAAATATGAGATAAAAATAATAATATAAAGATTTCGGTTCAAACGCGACGAACCATTAATTTCATTCACTAAAGAAAATAAATGGGAATATTTTCACCCTATTATCACAATTACGTATCATTTTATAGTAAAAAAGTAGAATAAAAATACCTGTTTTGCATGGTTTATAATAAGTAGATACAGAATCATAACCAAATCTTGTGTTTCGTTTAATTGTACCCAAATTGATTAAATTGCTAAATTCTAATTGCAATCGTTGAGCGTCCTCTCCTATTTATCAATTATAATACAAAAACATTATTAACATTTACTGAAATAATTATTTTTTGCGTTTCGTGTTATTACCATAAAAGTTGATCGATAATTGAACACATTCGTCATTGAGAATATCTTTGGTTGCGCCGACATCGGCGACCACCAGCCAATCCGACGTTTTCAATACTTCTCTCATATGTTGCATAAACTTTGCAACAGTAAATGCCGGAATTTTCTTAATTGCAACATTACTAATCAAATGAATGTCAGGCTTAATATTTGCGCACGCAATTGGTATATTGCTCCCATTTTTCTTAAATATAATTATTGATCGCCCCATTACAGAAAAATTGCCGAATAATGGTAGGTTGACGTCAGTGAACGCGCGTTTCTCGCTGCCAACTTTTAGCGATCCATGTCTACCACTCAGGTCTCCCATCGCGCAATTAAAAGGATTTGATGAGTTACAATGTATTTTATAAGAATCGATGTCATCTTTGCTGAGATATGGATTCCATCGATAACCAGCAGCCAAGCACCGCACACTATCCACTTGATTAAAAGCGTCTTCTCCCACTTGGTTGACGTAAACCGCCCAATCGTGACCATAACTTATATTTCTATTATTCAGTCCCGGATGTTTTAAGTTAACTTCGATCCATGTATCGCTCATTCCTCCGTCATTGAACTCAAATTGTTTTAAACGGATATAACCAGAGATGAGGTGTCTAGGATTATCGAACGACGCCACACCAATTATTTCCCGCGCTTTATCTTTACGCACTTCAGCCCTAATAGTGCCACAAACCCAACGAAAATTTTTTTCCTTTTTATGAATGACTACAGATCTTCCAATAATACTATTTAGACCGTGAAGTGGTAAGTTAAGATCAATAAATTCCATACGTTCCATATTTTTCTTATCTAGTGTTCCAAACTTGCCACTTATATCCCCGACTTCGTACTGCTCAACAGAACCAACTGTAGGCGATGGCCCCACAGCTAAATCTATTTTAAACGGATTAAAATGTCCATAAACCGAATCACTTGAACACGGAAATTCCTTATCTATTGGTACCCAAACCTAATTTAAAATATAAAACAATTTTATAACTTTCATTATTATTAATGAGAAAAATTTTATATGAGTAATTGAAAGTATAAAAATAAGCTATAATTGTATATTAAGTGCTGCCTCACCTCATGAACGTGATAACCGCTAGCAAGCGAATTGAGGCCATGTAAATCAACTTTGCCTGAAGTTTCGTCGAATTCACTTTCTTGGAAAAAAACGATAGACCCAGAGATGTTTGATGTTATGCTTGAGCCAGTTTTCCACGTTCGCACAGCACCAGTGATTGGATGCATGACACGTATCATAGCGCATGCCATTCTATTCCCACGTTGTTTGTGTGCCGATTCGTCGTGTATTACTAACGATCTTCCGATAATTGAAAGCTAATTTTTTTAGAAACGAAAAACTAATTTTAGCATTCCATAAATGCGTTAATTAATAGGTATTAGTACAGCAGAAATATTAAACAGCTAACAACTAACCCAATTCGGTCCTGAAAGCGGCAATAGTATATCTGTGTGAAAGTGTTTATTATCGATACTTCCTTTGTAAGCGGCTATATTTAATTTTTTAGATTTTGATGCTAAATCTCCGATTTCGCAACGAAATGCATTTTCACTGTTGCATTGAGAGTTATAATTTCTTCCCAAACCTACACTGAATGGATTGAAATGATTTCCTGCACTTTCGCACCGTTTTGTCCAATTATAGAAATCTCTTCCAGGCTCGTTCACGTGAACACGCCATCCATGATTGTGAGTGTTATTAATAGATCCATCAGAATAACTTAGTTCTGCAAAAACAGTTGTTTCATCCCAAGGGAAGTCCTTTTGCTGCCGAAAAATAACTTTTCCGACAACTGGATAGAAAAAATTGGCAACAGCTGTGATAATAGGTCCAGGATAGCCAATATTGGCACATATCCAACGATCACCATTACCCTTATGTATAACTATAGATCGACCGACAATACTATTTGTACCGAATAATGGCAAATTCATGTCCACATAAATGCCTAAGAATTTAAACAAATCTTGCTCTTCGCTTAGTGGTCCGTATTTACCACTTAAGTCTCCGACCTCGTACTGATCATTGGTGCCAATTCCAGCCGAAGGACCTAACTTTGCATTTACATCGAATGGGTTAAAGTGACCGCCAACTGATTGGGCCGAACATGGTTTATCATTTTTTGTTAGAGTTGGCTGAATGGGAAACTCGTGAACGTGATACCACTTTCCCCTTCCACGCAAATTTTCTAAGTTCACAGTCACAACGGTAGGGTCTGTGCGATAACTCTGACTAAACAAAATAGAGCCCTTCACGCCATCCATATTAAAAATAGCTTTAACTTCTTTAGGATCGATCAGATTTAGTTTAGCGCACGATAACACTCGCTTATTACTGCCTTTTTCGTACAATACTAAATAAAGTCCACGACTGCCACCAAAGTATGACAGCGGAAAATTTGTATCGATTACAAACTTTTTCGAGTATCTATTATTGTTTGAGCCAACAGTTATCATTCCGTGTTTTTTCGTCATATCTCCCATTTTGCAAAATTTGTGATTAGTGGTGGAACACTCGTTATCATCGATATTATTTGGATCTAATAGTATTTGCAAATAGTCACACTTTTTCTCTCTTTTCGTGTCTAATATATCAGTGACTAAAATTTTCCAGTCGTGTTTTGAGGCTGGTTTATACTCGTCAGCGGTGTTAAAAAGGTTGCTAAAAATCATAGTGTCTCCCTTGTCATTCTCGCGAAATAATACACTTCCAGCCAAATTAGTGGTGAACACAGCGATTGCAGATTTGATTGGACCGGTGGTGAACACGTTAGAGCACGCTCTCTGTTCGCTGTTATTCAGATTTCTGAGTATCACTGATTTACTCCAAATACTTTTCTCGCCGTAAAGCGTTATTTCCGAATCAGTGAATGTCTGTAGTTTGCCATCGATTGTAGGAATTTGTATGGGAGCATGTCTTCGCGACATATCATGTTCAGTCTTTCCCAATTCATTAGTAGTACAAGCAGTTTTCAAATCATAAAATACTGGAAACTCATTAATAAACCATTCAAACTGTTGCGGTATTGCTGTCGGAAGTGTTGTTAAATGTATTGATATTATCACACTTCCTGTGGGTCTTTCTTGAAGAAATGTGATATTTCCTCGCAAACCACCAGAATTGAATGGTACGTATAGACTGATCGAGTCATAATCTAATGTAAGTATTAAGTATCAATTTGTATTAAATTGTATGCCATCTTTTTATTTAAATCAAAAACTCAATGATACTCAATAAATGTTATTTGATACGAAAATGTTAATCATTTCCGATATAATATGCCTTGACATCAATTTCGTATTACTGTTTATGCTTATCTCAGTTTCTCTACTAAATGTCATTCAATTTGGTATTTTGTTAAAAATAAACTTATATTTAAATTAATGTCATTAACTATATTTCAAAATGTAAATAAAATTTTGAATAAGATTTATAAACAAAATTTTAAAAAGAGTATTATATTTCGGAAAGAATTTATATTAAAATAATGATTAATAGGTATAATTTAATAGGTAAAAATGAAATGAAATTAAAAACACTTACCTTTTGACCAACAAATCATAAAATGGCGTATTAAATATAAAATAATAAAAATGTATTTATTAAACATATTAGCGGAAAATAATCTGAAGATTCAATAATTAGATGCCAAATATCACAGATAAATGATAAAAACTTTGAGTGAAGAGACTTTGAGTATAGAGGAAACTCGTGAGTATACACAACAACAAACAACACTGAAGTTACGCTCAAAACTTAATGAATGTGTTTATAAACTTTATTCATACTGCAAATTACTTTGAATTGATATCAATTATTATTTCCTATTACATCTTTTCGTTTTATACTGCGAACACATTTTCGAGGCTTTAATTTAATGGAAAGTTTAGTCCAATGAGTAAACTATTTTAAAGTGTTAAATCACGAAATCAAAACTCAAGCGAAAAACAAAACAAAACATTAGTGCGCAATGCAATAAAATGCAATGTTTTGTTGAATAGCAATAAATGTTTATTCTCGCCACCACTCGGTGCGTAAGAGATTTATATCTTTACCAATATTTTTCGAGTATAGTAATCTCATTCAGCACTTTCTACTATACTAAATATAAGTTAATGAAAAACATGTGTTCACGTACTTAAAAAAATTTTAGCTGTAGGTGCTCTGATCGCTCAAAATAATTATTATTTAAAACATTAGATTGAGGTCAGTATACTCCAGTGAATGTGTGAAGGCATAAGTAGACTATGACTTTTAAATTAGAGTTCCCAATTTTATAAGCGTAAACACAACTTTTAAACTTGTGCATTATCCACACCCACAGCTTATACGGGAAACTTTTTTTTTTAAATTTTTGTTTGGGTAGACGTATACCCTAGAAATTACCAATATAAATCTCGGTCAACCCCGCTGACAATCAATAACTTTTTAACCAATAATATTTCTGAAACCGTTCTATTACAGATGCTATAAATATTTCTAATTTGAATGCTCGCTTAATGAATTTTTTTGAATTTTAACACAAATTTTTTATCACTACTCGAAAAGACGACGATTACTCAGGCGTGCAAAGTATGCACAATTATCATCCACGCTTAGCTTTTAAAGCTATAAATGATTTTTTAAAGTAAATTTAGAAAAAAGAAAAATAAATAAATAAAATTAATACAAAAACAATACACAAGTCTTTTAATAAATATTAAAAAGTAAATACAATAATTTAATAAGTTAGGTTTTGTGCCCTTCTGTTTTAACAACAAACATATACTATTATTTTATTTATCTCTCAAGCAAATATATTCTATATTAATTAAATTTGATTTAATTCGATGTATATAATAATAATAATAATTAATAATAATCTTTTTTCACATTAACAACAATTCAATATATAGATTAAACATATATAGGTATAGTATAATTATATAAACTTTTTATTTGTTTAAACATTATCTCAAATATTACTCTAAAAATTCAAACTATATTTTCATTACAGTAAGCAATTATTATTTAAATAGTATATAAATTTATTTATTTGTTTTTTTAATGATAAGTTTTTTCGAAATGAATTTAAAAATAATGAAAAGCTGGGAAAATATTATTAAGGAATTATCAATACTGTGCGAGAGCTCCTAAATTGTGCAGTTTATGACAATTAAAAGTGAATTAATAATGAAATGAATCGATAATAATGGCACACTACTGAGCTCTATTTTTTATTAATGACACAAATGACTATAATCACTATGTAGTTATATATGTGTTAAGTTTAAAATATAGTAATTAAGAACAATAAAAAAAGTGTTATAAAAAACAACGGTTTTGGTTACAATGACACTAATGGTCGAAACATTTATTTCAAAAAAATTAAAACTGACTTTTAATATTAGTTCTTTGACTAGGGCTTAGTGGTACTGTCGGCGAAAATCGCACGTTTGATGAATTGATGGGCAATATGGGCACTTGGGTGAAGTCAAACACTAATCTTTGTTGTGTATCGCTCTTCATTCGCGAAGGAGAAGACGGAGCTGAGTTACCTCTGTTCTTTGTTCCACTAATTGCTGAGTCTCTATTCAATGCATTATTAGATGAACCTTCCAGACAGGCTAACAATGGAGATGCGGGTGGCATTAATATTTGATGCGCTCCTATATTTGTTATATTTGTTGGCGAAAATACTTGGGTCTCGAAACCTAACAGTTGTCCCATAAAGTTAAAGTTTGGCGAAATAATACGTCTCTTGGATTTCACGTATTCGTACGCTTCTTCCATTCGTAGACGTTTTGTTGCCATCAAGTATGCCATACATATTGTTGCTGATCTACTGATACCAGCGTGACAATGAACCAATACTTTTCCGCTTGAATTTTTTACACGATCTAATTCAATAAAACAAAACAATTTTTTATCTAAGTCGTAAGTGTTGAAAAAAATTAAATAAATACAGGTTTATTAAAGTAATTATCGAATATGAGAGCATCAAATTTTTATATACATAAATAAAAAATTTCCGGGCAATAAAAGAACATTTATTACGATATTATATGTGCTAATAGGAGGTTTTCATAAATAATAATTAAAATATATTAGATTTTCTTTAGTAATTTTAGAGTGTGATAATACACAACATTCTTGGAGTACCTCTTAATAAAAACTTAATAACTATACTTCTAATTCTGAAATAATATATGATTTACAGAATTAATAATATGCACATTAGAATCCGATACAACAAACTCGTGATAATTTATACAGACTGTAAGCTATTACTCAACAGAAAATGATAAACAGATTTCTCAATTTCTATAAATGCATTTTGTAAAATCATTCAGCTATAAAATATTAGAATTAGAAAATTAGAATAATTAAGATTATATTATATTTATAGTTAACAAAATCGAAAATAATTGCTTAAAACTTTAAGTTCTAGATATATGAAAAAAAAAAACAAAAATAAAAAATAGCTAAAAAAAGTCAATGTGTATGTCATTGAAGGAAAGGACAAAATTTGTTACAAAATATAAAATAACCATAACTATGGCATTAAGAATCGAGTCCACTTCAACTAACGACGCATTAAAAAACCTTTTTTAAAACAACTTTTGTTACTATTAAACTTCAGATATTTCTCTTTCCGCAAGAAATAGTAATTTTCAATACATCTCTTGAAGTTTTTTGAAGTCCTAATAAGATTCTCTCACGAAGAAGATGTCACTTTAGTTATGTTTTGTATCAATAAATGAATAAAAAATCGATAATATTAATTCAGTTCAGTATAGTTCGAGTTCTGCTCACAGATTTTTTATTTGAAGATATGTTACATTCTTTGCAGATAAATCTTAAACTTATTTTTTTTAATTAGATCAAAATAGATTGAAGTATATTTAATATAAAAGTCTTCGAAATAGAGTTAAGATATAAGAAAATTTTTTGCATCACTAATGGCAACAGTGAGAGACACTTTTATTTAATCAAAGTTCATATTGGAATAAAATGTGATATTTTTGCCAAACTAAGTGCACTTAATTTATGTTTGTGTTTGGAAATTTCTGTTCAGTTTAAACGGAAATTAAATATTAACATAAAATCGCGAGAGAAGCGAAAGGCATTGCAACAAAGTTTATGATGTGAACTAAAAATATTGACATCAATTTGATTTTACTGCAAACTCATTTACAATATATCGGCAAAGTTTGCACAATTAGTAAAACAAGAGCGGACATTCATATAGAAATCAATTTAAAATTTTAAATACTAGATTTTCTTAGGGAATCAAGTTTTCATATTTTCTAAGTGAGCCAGACCTTAGCAAAACCATCCCTGACAATGCTCTCAGATCACTCTTAATTCTATAAGTTAATATCTCAAAGGACCCGATGATAGACGGAGATGTAAAATTCATAAGCTCATACTTTTCAAAGCGAGATAAAAAATTGAGAATAACAAATTTTTGATAAATAATGTAATTATAATAATCTATTTCGAAATCAATACTTATCACTGGTTAGAGAATTAGATAAAATAACATATATCACAAAAATTTATAATTTGTTCGTTTATGTAACATTTTTCGTTTAACGGTTTTTACAGCGCTGTTAAAGATTTCGGTTAAGAGTGAAATAAAGATCGCGTTAAATGAGTCTCTAAGGTAACTGTTAATACAGTATTTGATTGTAATTTAGGTCATCTCTACTCACTGTTTTGCATGCCTTGACCTCACATCAATGCTAAACATTTGAGATTAGATATTATTTTATTAATAAACTTATTTTATTTTTTAGCACAAAATTCAGTAATAATCTACCTAATTAGTTAAAATCAATAGTAGGATAAAGTGTTCAAAAATACTGTATGTTACCTATGAAATCGATGGCTTCGTTAAACCAAATGCTAATGTCTTCGCTTTTCGAATCTTCAACTGGAATCGATTTGTATGTGAAACAGTCTTCAAAATGATTGGGACAAGTATGTGACACATTGAGCAAAGCAGTTATTCCAATATTTTTCAGCATTGGTTTGCACGAAGCGTGGTATTCGCTTCCCAAGTAGAGATACGGTAGAATTTCCACTGGTGCTGCCTGATCGTTGCCGAACGATAGCGGAGCTGCGAAGTCAACGCCTAAGTTATTATTTTTTGGTGTACGAGGAGTCAGAAATCCTTTAGGTGTAGACTTTAATGGCCATGTATGGTTGCCGACAGGACTGCGACTAGATATGTTGGATGTGCTCGTGCTTAAAGGATTCGGCACTGATGACCCTTTTGTACAAAAATATGGAAATTGTTGGCGAAATTTTGAGAAACCTCCTGTCAAAAACAAAATTTATTTTTAATTAAAATTTGAATATTATTGAAAGGTGACTAAAGTATAGGTTGGGTTATTGAGGCTTGAAGTGCAGTTGTTTTCATATATAATTAATATATGCTAAAAAATTAAGAACTGAAATTTAAGCCGTTTTTAATGGAAATCGTGATTTTTTAAACATAAAATGGAAATAACGAAATTAGTTATGCGGCTATAAATTAATTTATTTGTGGTCATATGAAATGCAACGGAAAAATACTTGATTTAATTAAACAAAATTCTTTAAAATTTTTCTGAATAGTTATCATATTAAATCACTTCATTGAGTGATATTCATTAATCATATTCAATTTGGAACGGAAGTTGACATAAACGAACTTTGTTTTGTCTAAATACGGCAAAAGCTAAAAATAAGAAAAACACAAAAATATGATACAATTAAATAACCGGCGGAACCGAACACATTGGGTCAAATAGACCTTTAAACTTCACCAAATATTTTTAAATAACTCCTAAAATAGACTGCGAAAAGTTAGTTGAAAACTATTCACAAACGGAAGGATATTAGTCAGCCAAACACGTGTAAAATACAGGCATTACAATATGTATGTAATTAATTTAAAAATTTCTATGATGTGACGTGCGTTATTTACAATATATATTTTTTAGCCGACAGTAACTCTAAAATAAAAAATGTATTGTAATTCCTTTCGTCTGTAATATTTTACCCTTTCATTTAGAAATTCACGATAATATTATTGCAACAATTAATTCGGCTTATTTAATAGATTATTTAATATGAAACAACAACACATAACGAAAACGACAAAAAGATGTCAAATATTTTCAACGAATAATGTTTAACAAGGAAACAGAAAATCAGGAAATTTCTCCCTAAAAGAAAATAATAGTGAAAACGGGAAGTGCGGAAGAGCTCTATTAAAGATATTGTCCGCACATAGATTTCTCTTAAAAGTGACGGCTTTTGACAATGTGTTCAGCAAAATGACATTATGCTTCTTCAATGTCTGTGCAATGCATCAAAAACTTAGTGCTAGATTTTTTTAAAAAAATAAGAATGAAACCATTCATAAAATAGAAAGAAAATATTGACAATACTAAAAAAAGTGCATCAATATATGCATAGCAAATAAGTTTTTGCGATAAAAAAGGGAGAAATTGTTTAGAAACTGCTGCATAACCGGAAACGTATTTTGTGAAATGAGGCACATATACACACACACACACACACACACACACACACACATACATACATACATTCATACATAAGCTCACATTCAACAACTTATCGCATCTCCCAAATGAAGGACAAATATTAAGCGACCCTCAAATAAAACGAAACACTAAAAAAACGAATGAGTGGGTTGTCTTTAGCAAACACTTTCATTTAAGCTACACAATGGATATGTTACACAATCTTTTATAAACTAACAAATATACAAACATCTATAACTACTTTTACACAATTACGTCAGTTTTTTTTCAGGAAAAAAAATTATCGGAAACATCAATGCTATGAAATTGTATTAATACCGCAACGCGCTTACGATTTATTAAAACGAAATTATTTAGTATTTAATTTATTTTCATTCAAACCTATTATTGCAGTTACCGGTAATTTTTCCTTTAAATAATAATAACGATGGAGTAATAAAGTATAGTATTATTATTATTATTACTTAATTCTTATCAAATGTTGTTCAGTTTTGATGTCATTACTATTTATTTGATGATCTACTAGTAATAACTTTTATTTGACCCAAACAAACATAACTATCATTAATTCATAATATTTAATATTAATTTCGTCATTAATCATCTCCAAAATAGAAAAATCAATAATATTAATAATAATCTATTAAGAGTTTTATTAATAATATATTTTCTTTTTTTTAAATAAAAAAATAGTTTTAAATATTTTTGTCTAAAATTTATTTTTAAATGTTTCAACAGAAAAAAAGTGCCATAAAATAAATTATAACACGACGACAGATAATAATTACATTTGTTTATACCGGTATCTGAAGCTATAAACTGTTTTTTGCAGATAAATTATTTCAATAATAAGATAATTAAAACTTAATAGAGGCACACGAGGATTCGGAATTTAACTGCACAGGAAATATTCTCTCTTCTCGATAATAAAAATCACGTCGTGACTCTTGATAAAAATTAATTATCAATTAATAGATTCATTAATAATATAATCATAGAAAACATAAATTTAAGTTTTTTTAACATAGAAAAATTCGCTTCGAAAAAAATGGTATGGTTTTAAGTTTGACGCTTAAGTTATTTATTAACGATTGAGTTTATTTATTTTAGTAAAGAATAAGATAAAATTGTTGTACGAAAAACATATAAATGAACAAAACGTTTTTTTATCCTAAAGCTAAAAAAATTAGAAATTAAATAAAATTAATTATAAATAAAAAATAATTGGAAAATTTTTCAAAATAAATTTATTGCTCGTTTAATAAACATTAACTGCTCGATTAGACCGGATGTCTGCCTAACAGCGAAGCAAAATAGATTTCAATAATGTATCGCATATTAATAAGTAGAATGCAGTTTTATTAAATACCGTATCATAATTAAATACTTGTATGCCAGTAAGCTGTGTTGCCATCAATGCCATGTAATATATTCTATAAATAATTCAATCGTGTGTGTGTAACCAATAAATATTACAATCAAAAACTATTTACAGTTTTGTAGCGAACAGTTGTTGCTACAGCTCATAAAATCTTTAGTAATGATTTTTTTCTCGTAATTTCTTTAATAAAAGAATTTTCTATTAAGTGTTTCAAAAATAACAAACAAGTATCCGATATTTGCGAATTTTTAGCCATTGACTATGATTAAATTGTAGTTATGAGTGTCTAGTAATATTTTTCACAGGTCTATATAAATTATAATAATTTTTTAAAGGTTTACAGAATATGTAAAAAACAAATAGAATTTCAAGATTCCTAAGACTTTTATCTAATGATAAATGATTTGTGAATTTTTAAAAGATTATTATTTGAAAAAATTAATTGAACAGTGCTTCTATTTTTTTCCAACAAATTCATTCATTCATTCATTCATTGCACTAACGTTATTGATTAAATTTTGTGTATTTATCTTCGAATTTCTAATAAACTAAATATGTTAACATACATTCCACGCATACTCTGTTTACATTAAATAATTCTGTGGATCATATTTGCGATCAAAATAATATTCATTTCGTAATATCAATACAGTAAAAGTAATTTAAAAATATATTCTTGGTTTCTTACACTGTTAACATACGCGTCCGTATAACCTATCTTTGAATTACGCATTTTATAGAGTATTTTTGGCTTTATTGCGAATTTTTACTAATATATTTTATATATATTATTTTAAAAAAACATTCAAAGCTAAAAATAAAGAAACAAAATCAAATTCTATCGAAATAAGTTATATAAATCAACACAAAATCGATAACATTTTTCTACTAAAAAGAGTTTAGCCTATTGTTGTGCTCGTAAATATTAAGTAATTCAGAATTAGGGTCCAAACGTAAATGCCTTTTTATATATTATAGAAACTTTTATTCTTTTAATAATATATCTCTTATCTAAAAATAACTTTGAATATTTCTTAGACAAAATCCCATATGTTTGATTCGCTTGTCAGACAACATTAATTTTAAGCTCATTTTTATTCTTCAATAATTTAAATTGCTCTTTAAAATTCAAGTGCTTACGCATCGCAGTGAGCTTAATTAAACAAATGACAAATTGGCAAATGAATTCACAATAAACTGACAATTAAACTATCCTTTAGAAATTTTTAAAAATTTGTTGTCATTTCAAGTGTTTGTGAACCTCAAAGACCTCAACCATGATAACTAATTAATATTTAAAAAATAAATTCAAAAAAGTTTTGCCTCATTTATTAATTACTTATTATCTCATTTATGAGGAAAAAACTGATTATTTTTTTCAGATGAAAATTTGAACAAATTACTAAGGAAAGATAGTTTTTGTAGGGTTCAGAAAAAGGAAGTTCCGAAAGCATTATTTTCAGTATAAACTTTTATATAGGAAAAAAGTAATGTCTTGTATTATTTATAAGTTTAATATCGTCTTAAGTTAAATTTTTATTTCTAAATATTAAATTTTAATTCTGATCGAACGAAATAAGCAACCAATTCGATTGAAAGGGCAAATTCGGTTTCGACCCTGAATAGTTAGGACCTTAACTGAACTTGGACAGTAAAATTTACACGATTAAATGAATGAATAGAAATTAAAATAAAGCTTAGAATTTAATATCTAAATAAAGTCTAAATATAAGAAAAACATTCAAAAAATAGAAGCTTACAAAATTTTAATTAAATAAATTAGAATCACTATAAAATATAACTAAGCTTAGTATGTGACTAAATATAGAATTATCGTAAAAAGTAAATCATAAATGACAAAAATATATTAAATTAATATGTGAGTTACCAGTAATTAAATGTTAAATTTAGAATCAACATCACTATAATATAATTTTTCGTGTGATTAAATTTCAAAATTTTAAATTAAATCATACAATACTGTACAAAGAATAAATCTCAAAAAAGAATAAATTAAAAGTTAGCAATAATTTAATCTTACTTTCTAGCATTAAAATTTTTAAACTGTATGTAATTATTTATTAAAAATTTGTCAACCAACTAAATTATTTCTATATTTAATTTCCCATTTAACTCCAATGTTTTATTTCAAAATGATAAGCGAATTTAGTTAAAAAAATTTCGGTTAAAAATATTGCTCTACATATAATACAGCGCTGAATAAAGAGTGCATCAGTGAATTAGATTTTCAATATTGATTTAAAGAATAATAAGTGTATTTATTGTTCTAAAACTATAGAAAAGTATTGAATAGTAGCTCGCAATAGTATTGGATACGAATAATAAAATTTGTTTCAATAGCTTAACAATATTTAAATATAAAGCTCAATGAAACATGTATATGTATGTACGGTATATTGAATAAACAATAGCTGATTAAAGCGGAAGGATATGCTTCCGACCAAATGGACATTTGAACGTAACGACAATTCGTTAGCTAACATTTGGACATTAACGACATTAAGGCAGTGTGTGGTGAGTGTGGTGTGTTGTGTGTATGCATTATGTATTATGTAATAGAATAGTTATATCCTTCCTCTTACCTTCCAAAAAGTGAACCGTTTTGATTCCTGCCTCTTGTTGTAAGCATTTGGCAACGTATAGACCAATTGAGTCCGTTGTGATGTCTGTCTCTTCGTATAAAACTATTGGGTAATAGTAATCAGTGAGCAATCGATCTCGTATTGTCGAATCTGGAATAATGGTCTTAAATGGTAATCGATTTCCAGTTCGCCTTCTGTTCAATCAATAAAAATTAGGTTAACACCATTTAGAATATGATAGAGATTGGCATTACCTTAGAATAGGAGGAAAATGAATGTTAAAAGAGTTAACGATATGAGAATCATTATGTATTAAAAAAGGTCGACAGTCTAGTATAAGAATATTAGAGTTTGGATCGCTGTCCAAAACAAGGTCTAGTAATTGACGCAAATTTTCACACGAGAAACATAGAAAACCGTTCGACATCATAGTTTGCGTTTGTGATATCAAATTGATGCTTCGATTTGACACAATTTGTTGGTAATCTTTACGCAACACTTTTGAACGCGAATGCTTTGACGCTGGCATTAAAACACACAACTATTATAAAAACTAAACTAAAAATTGATTGAACGTTGAAACTAAATCAGACTGAATGAGGACCAGTGTTAGCATCACTATTTGATTAGTAATAGTAAAATAGTAAAGTTAAGACCTCCTCCCCCACTATACTAGACACAGCTGCGTATTTCATTCATAGTATCAGTGAGAGAGTGAGAGCGAAGAGAGAGATATAGAGAGGAAATCACTTTTTTGTCACAACACTCAAAGCGGACGCCAAATACATGTTGTGTGAGTTTGCAAACCTTGTGAATGAAACCAATGAAGATATGAATGAAATGATTTGTAGCGCAGACTCCAACACCAATCGCTTCACTACTAATTTTCTGACGCACTTAAATAGTACCTCAATTCTAATCATTCATTCTAAACATTTCATTGCATTTTATCACCTATTGTTTATACACTTTCATTGATTACACGCTTATATCCCAATATTATTATTTTATTGTTAATTATTTCGCGCAAATTTAAGTTTTTCCAATTAATCGCACCCATTAAGTATCAGAGGGTTAATAAGATGTATGGTTTTTGTAGAGCATGTGTTGTAAATTTTTCTCCGAGAAGTTTTGATCACACAGTTTCTTAATGTGCTTTTTGAAAAAAATCAATATTAACGATCGGTGAGCACATTGTACACAAACAAAACAAAACCAAACTAAACTTGCATTTAGGATAAAAAATTCCGATAAATAAATAAGCTCTCAAATACTAAATTATTGCTAAACCTAATCATAAAAAATATTATTTCGAACCGTACACATATTTGCTCAGTTTTTATCATCAAAAATTATAAGAGAAAATTAATTTTCTGTCTTTGTATAGATATTTGAAACATGTTTTTATTTACTACTTATCTTAATCGTGATTCACGCACACATTTTAAAATACATTATACGTCTAAGTCTTAGCATACAGAATAAATAATATTTTAAAAATAAATACAGAATAGTAGTTTGTAAATTATAATCTTTTCATTTATGTTAGAAGTCGTTAATGAGAATTATTGTCTTAAGCTATTAACGGAATATACATTTTGTTTTTAATAGACAAATGTGTTAATGTTTTTTTCTTGAATATTGGTTATTAAACACAGTATTAAACACTAATGGCAATTAAATATTTTTATAGAATTGTTAAATTTATAGGTTAATTAATAATTTTTAAGTAAGCTATTAAAAAACGTTGCAAAAAATTCATTAAAAATTAAAATCCGAATCACCCAAACATATTAACTTTAATGTATAATTTAATCGTGTAATAAATATTTTAATATCATGATTTTAAACAAAATACAACTTTACTTGAAATTTATAAAAAAAACGAATATTATTTTCAAAAAACATCCACTTTCTCATAAAATTTTTGTTAATGCTCACACAGTACTGTACATTTAGGCAGATGAATCATGTTTTTATCGAAGCGATTTTCTTATTTTACTAATTATAGCGTATGGAATATTTCTGTTCGTCAGTCCTCTTTTCGTGAATAAGTTTATTTATTGAAAACTCAAAATTTCTCAGTTTTATACTATGTAATGTGTGTTCCACTTTTGTTTTTTTTAAAATAAATATGAAGTACTTTAGTTAAATATTTAAATCAAATATTCCAATAATAATAATAAACACTTGGAGATATTAGTAACTATCCTAGTAACTAATCATTGATTAGTAATCAATAATTAATCATATGTTCAATCAATAATCAGATTTTCAAAAAAACTGTAATAAACTTTTAAATAGTATTACAAATAATTTTAATAATATTGCTATTTTTTATAATCTAGTTCATTACCAGTCTAGTTAGGATTTTTGTTGCTTTATGTGATTGTGATTTTTGTTTCCAATTTTCATATACATTTTATAAATACTGTATTTCTGTTCGGTTTAATTTGACATTTATTTCTTGACAAAAATGATATCACACAGACACCGATAAATCGAGTAAAAATTAAATATAAAAATTGCGTTAATTATGAATTAATTATGTTTCTGATTGATTGCTAAAACGATAAAACTTCAATTTGTCAACAAAAAAGATTGTAAATTAGTGACCGGAACTGCTTATTACATTTCAATATTTAATAATAATTTTAAATGACTAAATTTGGCGTGGAGTATGAAATCATATTTAAATATTTTACTATATAATAGTTAATATAAGCTTAATCCTCGCCTACATTCTTATTTTCCGAGTAGTCGTAACTGTGCTTCAGTTTATTTTTATTTTGGATTTTATTACACAGTTATTCTCTAATTCATTAATCAATTGTGACAACAAAGAATTAGAACTTATGGGGAAAATTGTGGCGCAAATAAATTGAAAATATTACACAATTTTTTTCCCAAAAAACGAGAAAATAAAAAGAAGAAAATTTTCTTGGATTAAAATTCTACGAATAATGTTGAAAAACTAAAATTTCAAACAATGAGTTGGCGGATATTGATAGAGAGATATTGGTTATTACGAGACGTAAGCTCTCATAACTATTCTCGAGAGTTAGCTGATATTAAGCTGCTTTTATGCGCGTTTTTGAGTTGGCGGCGAATAGGAAGTAATTTGACTAAAGTTTAATTTCAGTTATTTGTTAAACGCTCGCCAGAGTTGTTTATTTAAAAATTTTCTTTTATTTACTTTAGCGGAATCCGTATAAGTAAGTTATGACGCGTACGCATACAAAACATATTGCTTTATGTAATGACCTCTACTGACGACTACATTCAATTTTTATATTTTCATTATGCAGACCATAGCATCATCTCACGGATTCTGTTGGTAATGAACTCTAAAATTTTAGCTTTATAGCTATGTATTTCGAAATAATTACACAATCAATTAATAATAATGCGATTTAATTCGAAACTTTTAATGTTTACATCGAAATATGATTTAAGAATAAATTACAGTAAAAGTTAAAATTCAAAAAAGAAAAACTGCAGATTACAACAAATATTGATTTATTATATTTTAAGAAAAAATGTTACGAAAAAAAAACTAATGTAAAAATTTAACATGAAGTATAGAAACAAACTGTAGAAAGCTTTCTATTTAATAAAATGGTTATACAATTCTATATAAAACGTACAAAAGCTATAATAAAAAAATCTTAAAACCAAAAAAAAAACAAAAGACTATAATAATTATATAAAAACGAGATATTAATTCTTTATAGCAAATATCGAAAATAATATAAACAAAAGCTCTCCTATTTTCATAATATATACTCTAAATAATATGCAAAAAAAATTGTGTGTTCAGGTACTCACAATAAAAATTAAAAAAAAACTGTTAATACTGAGAACCTTTTGCTTACAAAAAAAAACAATAATAATAATAATAATAAAAACAAAATCTTGACTATAATTAATAAAAATTTGACTCATAAATGACTAAAAAGTATGTATAAATAAAACATTTCACACACACTATTTCTAATGTGTATCTCAAATAGTGTTTTTTTTTTCATTTAAAGATTATAATAATTTAAATATTGTCAAAAAACGTGTTTATAAATGACACCACTATTGCACTGCAATTGACTTAACAATATAATTAGTATACAGTAGTGATTTTGAATTGAGTTAAAACAATATTTTTTTCTATTCTTTTATATATATATAAGATTAAACGCCAAAAACTCTTTCGTGAATAATATTAATTCTATGTAAAATAGTCATCACCCTTGTGTGCAATGTTGTTCGCTAGTGTGTTCAACTTTCCACTTTTTATCATCATTTTTGATATTTTCTATTTTCTCGATTGTTGCACACTATTATAGATTTTTTTTATAGTGAGAAAATTTTGTTTTTGATTTTTTAAAAAATTTATATGCGCTTCTTTTATAAACTAGATTTTGAATTTTTACAAATAAAAATAATTTTTTAAGTAAATTTAAATTGAATATAAAAAATCTAAAAGATATTAGCAAATACTATTGCAAAAAAGTAAAATAATCTATTTATAATATATTTTTTAAAAATATCTTATATTCTAAAAACGTTTTTGAAAAACTAAAAATAAGTGAATCGGTTTAAAAAAATCGAATCAAAGCGTGAGAAACAGTAGAAACAACATTGCACTGTATAAATATTATGAGAACGAATGCAGAGAAAACGTGCAATCATTACAATATATATATTAATTCTATATCTTATAATATTTATATATATATATATAATTAATTTGTAATAAAATTTACTTAATGAATAAAAAAAATTGCACACGACATACGCTACTTATTTGTTTGTGTTTGTTTGTATTTTTTTTGTGGTATACATTATAGAATAATTGTGACAACAAAAATAATTTACAAGAGTGTGTGAGACAATATCAGTTATTATATATTAATTAATCAATTCATTAATTAATAGCACCATATAATAATAATAATAATTAATAATATTAATAATAATAGTAATAGTAATAATTATAATTAATGAGTTAATAAAAAAATCAAGAGGTGATGATAAAAAAATTTAAATATAAAAAAATCAATTATATAACCACAAAAGTCTATAAAATTAAATTTTTTTAGGAGTTAGTTAGTCATTCGAATTGATGTCTAAAAAATAGATCAATGAATGAGCCGTTTTTTAGTTTACATAAAAAGACTATTTAAAAAACGCCATTTTCATCCAAATATTTACCTCACAAATCAGGGTAAATATATTATTTTAAGCAAAAAACATTAAAAATCTGGTAAATTTAACGATAATTATAAAAGTTGTTTTTTTCGTTTTGTGTTTTTGTCGCATTTTTTTAGTATTAGTATTAGTAGGTTTAAAAAACGAGCGTTTTCTTTACAATTATTATAAACTAAGCAAAAAAATTCTCTATTAAAAAGTATTTTGTAATAATGGTATCAAATTAAAAATAATAAATATATATATTAAACATAGACAAATATCAACAAATACCAACTTCAGCAAAAATAAAATGATTCGTTCACTTTATATGTTGTCGTATTTTTAATTACATACAAATTATATTTTTTATAGAATATTAATAATAAAAAGAAAGTACAAAGTCTTTGAGATGCAATCATCAAAAAAATGCATCCAAAGATAATCTAAGATTTGAGAAAAAAAGTTTTTTTTTAGTTTTTGTTTCATGTTTCAAAAAACATTTTTACAATTTTTCACTCACACTTTACGACAACATACAAAAATGATAAAACGTCATAAAATCTATTTAAATTTTTTTTCTCCGTCAGACTTAGAGACTCAGAATTATGAATACACTATTTATAATATATATATAAGAAAAACTGCACCGATTGCACCGGATTTGTATGACTTTTTTCTTTATCAATCATTTGTTCACAAATATATTGATAAATTGATTATAATAGTAGGGAATATTTTAAATATATTTTTCGAGAAAAAATCTATTAATATATTATGTGTTTTTTGTAATAGAAATCATTTACCTTTTAATGTGGTTGTTTTTTATTTAAAAAAAGATAAAATCTAGTGGTAAAATCTTCACAACAGACCAGTTATTGGTAAAAGAGTATGGGATACTAGAAATATATGTGAGTTATATCACTAATTAATTAATTAAACTTTCAAATATTAATATTACAAAGAGAAAGTGAAAATAGAAAAAGAGTTTCAAAGAAGTTATCTAAAATTTCATTAAATTACAGTTACATTTTTTATGATTATGTTTAAAAAATTTGAAATTTGTTTTTTTATTTATATTCTTTTTGAACTTTAAAAATTATAAGTGATTGTCCACTAAATTTCTATTACGATTTAATCATTTAAACAAATGTTTTTTTGTTTGTTATTAATAATTATTATATTTAGTTATAAATATCGTTGTCGAAAGAAATGGATCGCCTCTAACATAGAAATATAATAATGTGTATATATATGTAGTGGCCATTAATCTCATTTAATGAAGTTTTGCCAAAAACATGAGATTGTAATTCATATTATATATATATAATTTCGAGAATCACAGTTTTCTGCAATTGCGATCCAAAATAACAATATGTGTTAATAATATGTGTTATCAAAAAACCACCAAATATTTTTGAAATATTCAATTAAATACACTGTGCCTTACAATTTTTATGGTCAAATCTAATCGAGTGAACAATACAACAATATGTGCCGCATTTAAAATCTTTTATTAATTTTTTAAGTAAAATGACTATATATTTAGCAAAAAATTAAATTTTATTTCCAAAATAACTTTTATCCGAAAAAAGATTATTATATTTAAAATAAGGTTTATTTAGAGTTTTGAAAGACTATCATAAATTAGAAAGATGTCAATAAAAAAATTTACGCCTCTATTTTGTGTTTTATATAGCCCTGCGATGCCATTTGATATCAGCAAATATTTTTAAAAACAAAATAAATGTTTTCTTTTTTTTATAAGGCATTTTTATTGCTAAATCTCGGCAGAGGCTGTGTGTGTGTTTGTTGTTGTTGTTTGAGGTGAATAAATCTCAAAATAAAATTAAAAATAGTAAAAATTTAAAAATAAAAAAAAACGTCTCAAAGACATTAAAAGCGAATTTTGGTTATAAGTTATATAAAATCAAAAACAAATCGTAATAGAATATTGAACATCACAGAAAGATAAATATAAAAAAGTGTCGTTACTATTGCGAAGTTTGAATATTAATATAGAATTTTACTAAAAAATTTGTATGCGTTAAGATAAATTTGATGTACGAAATAAAACAAAATACGTTATATATATTTATATTTTTCATATACAGTATAGAGTTATAAAGCAAATGATTTCAGTGCAGTTATGGACTTATATTCGTTTATAATATAATTTTTTCCTATTAGAGCCTGACTAGCAGGGGATACACATCTTACATCTCTAGTCATAATCTATCATTTATGCTTGCAATGATGAAAAAACGATGTAAAAAACTTTTTAATATTAACCAACTTTTCCACTCTCTTTCCGCTCAAAACTACAGATCACATCACAATAAAAGTACATTTTCCCGTTTTTGACAGTTTCGTTACTTTTTATCACAAGCCTTTGTTTTGTTTTTAATATTATTAAAAATGTATCAAAATTGCAGTGAATAATAACCACTCGAGAGATAATCATTGAATGATTTTGGCAAAAAATATAATAGATATAAAAAATAATAAATAATTTTCGTTACTAAAAATTACTTAAAAACAAAAAATTATAACAACGATTACAAAAATATTATTCCAATTCAATTTACAACAATAATTGTTATATGAGTTTAGCTAATGCTGGCGTTCAATGAAAACATCAATGATTAACCCATAAATGGTAAGTATATAAAACAATTCGCTTTCCGTTCATTTACAAGCATTAATGGACTACATATAGACTAGAAAAAAACAATTGATCTCAAACACTATAATTTGAGTTGAGCTCAATTAAACAACAAAATATTATTAAGCATGAAATCCTGTCTATATTATTGATAAGATATAACATGGATTAATAAATCTAGATATAGTGCGCAACAAACTATTTTAAGAGTTAATTAAAGACACCTAAAATGCATTTGCCTTAACACCAACGAAAGGGTACAGCGCGCGGACGATCCGCTCCTTCCTTTACCAGTGGCTTATGAAACTCGCGACCCGGACGTGAGTGGATCGTTGCCCAGCAGTGTTCGCAGTAATATTGCAGACATGTCACGTTCGCGCAGAAGAATGGAGCGAACTTGCCTCCACATCGCGCTCCTTGACACTCATCGCATATCTGATCGTCTAAAATCACCATTTATTTATATTAGTGATATAATAACATCAAATCATACTTTCGACCTAAACTTTCATACCTAATACGTATGGTTTGACTTCAACCTAAAAACAAAATAAATTAAATATGCTTTTTATAGTGCATTTTATAAATGTAAGTTAAGATTAAAATTTTATTAAATATTTTTCGATCAAGTAATAGGGTATTTATATCTGGAAAAATTAAGCATTTTTCTTGAGAAATCACAATATTCTATGAATTTAAATAAGACTAATATAATTAATTTCTAATTGGTGTCAAAATTCAAGTTGAGGGCGAAATTTACACGCATGGGAAACGATAATAATACAAAACAGATTGAAAATCCAAGATTTTCTTAAATATTTAAATAACAAAGTTAATTAATAGATATTATGAGCTTGTTTTCGCCAATTTAGTTAACAATAAATTTTCAATATAATTCTCAAAATAGCACTCTTATAAATATTCATAGTTTTCACTGAATTTATACGCATGTTTAAAAAATATTGCAAAACCTAATGACCTGAATTGCATTGAATACGATTTTGTTTACAAGAATTTATTTATTACGAATAGAAGCCAATAAAAATTGACTAAAACTAATCTCCAATAATCAACAATTTTTATAAGATTGTAATAAACTATTTACAAATAAACTTAATAAATACTAAATCATATAAGATACTTAAATAAAAATTAAGTTTAAAAATAATAATAATAATACCCGTTTTTCTATATCTCCATGTTGTAATTGAACGAATCGAGCGCTTATAGCAGCGATATAGCTCTGTTGATTTGAAAAAGCAACACGACCTGCGCCTTTCTATTAATATTATTATTATTATTAAAATTAATATCAAAGATATATTGCATATGCACTTCTTTAAATTGGCAATAACAGCAGCACACGTTAACATGTATTGCCAATAACTTGTATCACTAACGAAATAAAGTGATTTATAGCTTTGTTTGGACGTACCGGATATCTAAGTTCAGGATCAGTATCGATACCAGCATAACAAACGCCTCCATATAATCGGTCCATAATCATAGCCAACTCCACTATTAATTTGTAAAATAAATTACTCTCAGAATTAATATATGAAATTGATTATTTACTACCAGCTTTTAAAGGACGAGGAACGCCACCAACGAACACAGTCTTTCTGGGATCGAGAGGCATCGACGCGTCGAGAACGAAGTCAGCATCACTTAATCTCCACGGACGTATTTGCACCTGTTTTATATTAATGTCTTGTTACCGTATATGGTTATATGGTTATATGCATATGTGCACCAATTAATAATATATTAAGTAAATATAGATATCTATATAATATACCGGTTTATCTTTAATAGTAGGACTAGAAACACAAAGATAAAGTTTGTCATCCTCTTGAATACAAGCATCAATAAGTGCTTGCACTGAAGATTCGTCTTGAAACAGAAGAAATGCGTAGCCTGTGTGCGACAAATTCATAAATAATTACTCTCAAGTAAAAAACAACGTATAAAATAAAAATAAAAGTTTTTAAACATTAGTTACGCTAAAAATTTATAAGAGCTTTAAATAATTTATGAATCGAGACATTTTTTACAGCAATCGATAATACTTTTAACAATTAAGAATTTTAAAATTTTATCATATTTATGATCAAAATTGATCACACATCAAATTTTGATCTTAGTTTAAGACATATCACTATTTTGAAGATTTTTAAATGCAATTTTTTAAAACAAAATTTAAATAAGATTACAAATTTAAGCGTTGATATTTTCTTCAACAAAAATTTGACTTTTAAAATTCTTATATGCATTAGAAGAATAGTTAATTAGTTGATTACTTATTTTGAAAGCAGTTGCTAATCTAACACTATACTGCTTCAAATAAAAATAAACCAGTGAGCAATAGAAACAACCCTGAATTTCTTCTAAAAATAATAGAAAACATTTCTCATAACGATTTTCAAGTAAAATACCGCATTTTGAGACTATATATATATATATTGCCCGCATGTTTGAATGTAAGAGTTCGGTATGTTAAACAAATTTTCATGATATAGTCCGCACCGGTCTATTACCTGCATATATTGCAATTTGCTGTTAAACCAAAATTTAGTTTAATACAGAGATATACTTAAAGAATTTATTTTTTTGAAGAGTTTTTAATAAATTTTTAAGTTTTTATATAGTCTTTAAATTCGGTAAAAACTTTATATACTTTTGGCTGAATATAATAATAACTAATAATGGCAATAAGCTCGAAAGTGGTTAAGCTAGTATGGCTTAAGTTTGTGAGTCTGAAGCTTATAAAGTGCAAAGCTTAGCTTTATTAAAATAGTATCGAGTTTGAGATTCTTTCAGAATAATTATTTAAATGTTTATAGCAAAAGTTCTTTTATACTGAGCTGACATTATATTGTTCCATATTATTCTTTAGTACTTTCTTTATAATTAATAATTATTAGAAGCTTAGAACTTGAAGCTCAAGCTTTAAGACATTAAAAAATTTAGTTTGAAGCTCAGGTCAGATTAAGTTAGGTTAACAATAGTTTGAGTTTATTGCCATCATTAGTATTCCATTACAATGGTATTCCCAAACAGCATTTTATCTAAAAAAATGTTAAAACTTGATCTTCTCTTTCAAATAGCTATCCAATCAAAATAAACAAATAATCTTGAACTTAAATAGTTTTGCATTTAATTATTTTCACTAAATTGCAATGAATTCATCTGCAGTAAAGCAGATCGAAATGTAATGAAATTTCTATAATTAAGATCGATTAGAAAATTACAAATTAATAATATAATTTAATAGAAAAACCAAATAAAAATCTATTTAAAATATTATTATGAAAGCTTAATTATCATTTTATAGTATGATGAGCAAACTTGATGCGTTATATTTTGAACCGATATAACAAAAATAGTAGAAAATAGCAAGCGATGATGAATTTGAAATCGAAAATTAAGAAAAAGTTATATTTATTAGAATAACACAAAATTCATAAAAACCAATATAATATATATTCGGACATTAAGATAATCTATTTAATGGGAAAAAATTATAGTTAACGTTTCGAACCTTTAGGTGGAAAATAAGATTTGCTCTCTGCTTTATGCGGCCAATCAACCACTAAAGGCCCAAAACGTCTAAAGCTCGCAGTTATTTCCTCTGTAATGTTGCAAAAAATATTGCTTAGATTAAGTTAGATTTATACGAGATTTAAATAGAATGATCACTAACCTTCGTCAATATCTGGAGGCAGTCCACCCACAAACACTTTTCTTGAGAATCGTTCGCCAGTATCTCCAGCCACTAAACAAAATTAAATTATTTTCGCTTAAATAAACATTAGAGTTATTCAAAAAACATTTACCAGAATTTGAATCCATAAGTATGTGATTATTTGAGTCCATTCCAGTAAAAAATGGAGATTTTCCTAAAAGTAAAACGAAAAAATAATGTTGTATTATAAACAAATTTTTGTCTTTTAACAAAAAATAATATGTATGCATCAAAAAAATATATGTAAATCCAAATATTTGAGAAAAACATTTTAATTATACCTCTACGTCTCCGAAAATTTCGTGCTGCATGAAAATAAATAATTTAATATTTAAGTTTATACCTTAATATATCAACCTTACTATAATCATCTTTAATAAAATTAATCTATAAATCTTTTACAATCTGGAAAAAGGCAACTGAAAAAAAAAAAACAATTTGAAAATAAAGAATAAATCTTCAATAATTTAACAAATAATAAGAACAAGTAAAACCAACCCTATAATAGAAAGGTCAAGATTACTAATTTTTCTTTTTTAACTTAAAAAACACTTTATTGAGTACTAATTAAAAAGCAATTACTATGATATTAATATTACAGCGTATAATATGTCAAATGTAAACATTTTTATCTTCACCGTTATTCTGAATAAAACGCTGTAAAATATTGGCTCATTTTGTGTTCCGATTATTAAAAAAATATTTTACGGTAAATTAGAATAATTTAATAAAAATGGTTTGAAAATGCATTTATTTTAATCAATATATACATATATTCGCTGCCGATTTTAAATTAGGCTCAGAAATAATAGGCATTCTATGCTTGAAACACATATTATATACTAAAATAGCACAAATCGATAATAAACTAATTCTACATTAGATGTATATCACTGACCTATCTCTATCTCTCGCTCTCGTTCTCTCGTTCTTACGCTTCATTTCAAGCCTAACAACTATTTCAATATTAATTTGATTACTCTATTATATTAGATATAGACTCATCACATATAATCCTCAAATTATATTTAAAAAAGAAAAATTGAATAGAAAACATTAAACTTTAAATTTAATTAATCCATCTATTAATAATAACCACAGTTTATTACGTTTAAACCTCTAGAGCCTAAAAAATGAAAAAAAACGAACGGGTCTTTAATATTACTAACCTTTATAGTGTTCCTGGGAATCACCAGAAGAAGTTCGCATAATTTCTAATAGTTGTTGTTCTAATGGGAACCGAATCGAATCTAACGGACCCCAAGTTGAACCCATTCCAGGCATTTGTCGTTCCTTTTAAAAGAAATAATCAAATTCACAGAAACTATTTAAAAACCTATTTCGACAATATTCATAAAGTAAAATAGTAAAATAACGTTAAGCTTTTATGCATACAAAATCATATAATATAAACCATTAATATTTCATATTTCAATTATAATTTCTTACTATCAAACGGAAATGACAAAAAATTTTAATAAAAATATTCCAAAAATATCTTTGAGCCTTAAATTAACTCATTCAAGTTTATGTCATATTAATAATTATTTAAATGAAAGATTCCTATTTTTAGGATATTAAAATTTTTTAAAACATTTTTACTGAGAAAAATTGATGAACACCTAACGGTGAACCGTAAGGATATTAAAATGATTGATCATAAAATTAATTTATTATCTAATAAATCTGTATAATATAATTGTAATATTTGAAGAATCATTTTCAATACATTTAAATTCAGTAATTCAAATATATCAGAATTTTTTGAATGATTAATGTAGTATTAAATTAATAATAGCCTTCTTTTCCCAAACAAATCTATTTAATTTAAAAAATGAAATTTACAAAAATATCAATAGTGAAGAATGTCAATATATTCTTCCCGATAAAGATTTTTCAGGAATAAAGAAAACCCGCAAAAATATATCAGCAAAAATATATCAGCAAAAATATATCAGCAAAAATGAATGAATAAAAATTAGGTTAAACAATTCGATCAAATAGAAGAGATTCCAGATTGTTTAGCATATAATCAAGTCTATAAATTTGGCGTTCAACTTTGCATGTAATTTGTCACTAGAGTTTCCAAAACAATTTTAGGGCAACTAAAGTTAATTTTCTCAATGATTTCAAGAAGTATACTTGAAAATCTCAAGAGGTATTCCAAACAAAATTTATGTTAAACAGAAAACAAGAGTCTAGGAAATGACAATTTTTTAATTTTTCGAATAAAATTAAGGGTTTTTTAAACAAACAAAATTAACGAAATTTATCAAATAATTTTTTGAAATATTTTTTAGATTAGGTTAAAGTAATTTATCATTTTTATGTAAGTGATGAATGAATATACAGAATTTATGAATAATTCAATAACAAACGACAAACGAGATTACGCAACAATAATTACCAATCGAACACTTTTAAGCATATTAACAAAAAAAATTATTTAATAAAAAAGTGTTGTCTTTCTATCGGAATTTGTTTTTATTTCGAACATTTAATGTCGTGCTTTTCATAATTGTCTAGACTATGTCTAAAAACGGTAATCATTTTTTAACATAACTTCTCAAAAAGATTGAATTTATTGAATATAACTTTCTAACAAAGTATAAATATCTATGTCCGAAAAACCTATTTTTTGAAGCACACTTCATTTGCATAAGAAAACAAAAAATTGTATTAAATAAACAAAATCTAAATTTTTGCTTTTACTTGGCATAAATATGAAAAGCTTTTAATTATTTTTGTTCTAAGTATTGATTATTTAGATAGTAACATATTTTCTAACACTTTTTGTTACACAGGTACGACCAGAGGTGACAAAATGCTCCCCATTTCCGGGATTCTACTTGATTTTTCTGATACCGACTCTCAGAGAATCTTTTAGATTATTACTCGATCACAATTTCTAGGGAAAATATTTTTTTTTTAAATTCTCAAGGCTTACCCTTATACCAATTGGGTGACCAATTAGTAAGACATAATTTTAGTCTCATATGTTAACTATAATTGCATTAAAGAATATATTTTGTTGTTGGTATTATTAGATTATAATTTTTAATATTTATTTGTGAAGAGTTAAAAACAATATAATTCGATAAAATTTGATGATTGGTCTCTGGAACGCGAACCTTTAATCGTGAATAAGATCTCTTGAACGACTATCTAACCTGAAAAACGAACCTTATAATGAACCCAATGCTTCGTTTTAGATGGTTTAAAATACTCGAATTACAGTACATAATTATAGATTAAAAAATTTAAACAAAAGAACCGAAAAGTGAAGAAACTCAGTCTATAGGTCTACGTTTTAGTTTTTTTTTCAGAAATTAAAAACTAGCTATTTTGGGACTATTCTATTGAATATTTTCAATTAATTTCATTAGTAGATTCACTATAATCGTAAAGTAATTTATTTTTTTTTGGCATATTTTTCTTTAGTTTAGAAAAATTCCCGAAACATAAAGACAACAAATTCAGTTTTACGCAACTGTAGTGTATTTATGAGATTATTTATAATTACGAGCTTAAATAAAAATAACAAATTAATATTTTAAGTTTTTCTGATAATAATTATATAATATAAATCTTTAACTTATAATATTTTAATATTTATGCGGTGCACGAAATTAAATGCAATTAATCAGATAAAAATAATAAAAAATTATTATTTAGATATAAACTATGTTAATAGTATTAAATGAACGAAACCTTTTTTTCAAAAAAATAAATAAATAAAACCATAGCATTTGGCAATTAGCCAATAGTTAAAATCTTAACGCCAAAATGCAAAATAGCTGACATTTATAAACAGCTGAAATTTTATAACAAGAATATCAAATGTTTGGTTTCGACAAAGATATTGGCTTATACGCTGAGATGGAGTATTATTTGCCATTTAGTTTTAGAATATGCACACAACAAAAATCTACGCAATATATGCAATGGAAAAAAAAACAATAGGTTTTATAAAAAAAGCAAAAATATTTAGTGACCAAAAATCATTATCACGATGTGATGCCACTTCAACTGTATTACGAATAGAGATCCACATAGAAAATAATCAATACTATAACTTAAAATAGATATTTCGCGTAAATTTGTGTAAATTTCAATTTCAAGCTAATAATATTGTAATTTATTCGATGTAACGAAACAAAAACAATAAAACTTTAATATCATTTACATAACCAAAAGAATTCTTTTTACGCTCATTTAATGTTGTTAAGCAAAAGTATTTTTGTTGAAAGTACCGTTACATTATCGAGATTTGCAACAAAAAATACATTAATCAAAATAATAAGATGTAATATATTATATATTATTAGTATTTATTAACTATTAAATCGCAATAAACAATATTAAACATTATAAAACATTACCTGAAATGGTAAGAGCGGATCTCCTCTAACATTGGCGGAATCGCTCGATGAGGAAGTAGTATCACTTCCAGTGGATACTAAATCAAAAGCGGTACTTCCAGACGCAATATTGTTAGGAAAAGGTTTACCCATTGGCATTGAAGAGCTACGCCTGAATTTCGATGGTGATATCATCATTGCCGATGTATGACCGATTGCTGGCGGAGACTTTTTTAGAGGTGAAATGGGCGACATATTTGGCACGTTTCGCTTTTGGTTTGTCATATTCATTGTGTTCCACGGGTTGACTGCATTCGATTGCGGCGATGAAGCGGTCGACCACGACGTCGTCGACGGTTGAGATGCTGACCAATTGCCAGCATTAGTATACGATTTAAAGAGACTAGAAGTTTGAGACTGTTGTCTGTTCGCTGCAGTTTGAGGAAAGTTGTGAGCGCCTGTTATGGCACGTCTTTGGGCTGAGGCTGTGTTGTGCTGTTGAGGTAAGTTTGATAATTGAGGTACCAGTGAACTCTGCGAACCAAACGTGTTCATTGCGTACTGAACGCCTCCGTTCAGTGATCCTCCGTGTGAAGACATAAATGGTGCCGACACTGCCGACAGTGGTGTGTCGCTATCACTCACGCAATTCGATGACCAAAACGGTTGAGCGCATGAAGACATCACCGATGTCTGCACTTGAGTGGCCGTCACATCTGTTGTCAATAGCGATGGAAATGGCTGTACACTCGCAAGACTGGGCGACACTTCTCGCGCCTCACCATTGCTACCATTCAACGACGACTTACTCTCTCTATCCATCATTGATGTCTTACTCTCCATTGAATTCGACTCATCACTCTTTCCGATCGACGACTTAGAGGTTCGACGCGTAAACTCTTCCAAATTTTTCATATTATAAGTATTGTTTCGGTTGGTGTCAGAACTGCAAGAAGTGGTTTGCGTTGATAGCGAGGATGAAGAAGATTGCGGATTCGATTGCTGTATGGTTTTGCTGCCCTTATTGGTCTCAATGTATTCATCATGTATTGCACTGCTGCTGTGGTTGTGATTATCAGCTGACGACGAGTTTGAACCATAAAATAATGATGATCTGCTGTTATCGCCGCTATTGTTGTTCGCAGATGCCGTTTGAGAGTAAGAATCGTGACCTACAGATGATATTGTAGTGGCAGCACAACCATAACTAAAGTCACCCATAAATAGTGTAATTGTAGTGATAGTGATAGTGATTGAGAAAGTAGTGATGATAGTAGTAGTAAGTTATATCAATTACAGCTATTGTACAACACTATAGCCATAGTTATATCTTATACTGTATATTATATATTATATATTTTATATATTTTCAATTTATATACCAAAAATATATCAAAAAAATTAATCAAATATAATAAAATTTTCAATAAAAACTAATAATAATAATAATAATTAATAATAATATAAATTCTGGTTTCGATTTAAATGTTATAACTATAATAATATTCACAATCGTATAAATTCACAGTTATATTGACTTGAATGGCAAGCGATGTCTCTCTTCATACATATATACACACATATACGCCACACATTCGCATACACTCTCCGCGTATTTCACTCTTTTCTCTTTCTATAGCACAGAGTATTTCACTACCTTTTTTCGTATATATCGCATTATCCATGGCTTCGCAAATTTTAGTTCACCAGTACTCATACTCTAAATACGCGATAAATCAGGTTTTAAAATAGATTAGAATGTTTTGAAATTCAGATACTTTTAAACTTAAAAACACAAATTAACAAAATTTGACTGCAATTGATCCGATTATTAGAATTATATTTTAAACTTCATTGACAATAGCAATTAAAAAATATCGATAAAACTGAATGCATATTTTTATATCATAATCTAAAATCGCGAAACCATTAAGCAAACCATTTTTAGAATTTATTTAAGACTCAATTGCTCAATCAAAGACTCAATCAAATCAAAAATTTTACGATTATATCGAACTAAGATAAATTATTCACTTTATTTAGTTCATTCTAAAACTCATATGTTCTTATGCATAACCAATTATTACAATTAGTTTTTAATTTTATCACCAAATTAAAAAAAGTGAAATAACCATTTAGATTATTATGTTTTGATATAAAAAATCTTCAATAAATTTAATTATTTAAGCTCAAGAAATTGTTCGATTGCTGTTTATTATTTTTGGATAATAACTATAAACATTGATCCACGAAAATTACTTCGAGAAGAGATTGCAAACGTTAAGGAGGTTAGCATTAAAACCGGCACATCCTCCCATTGATCTAATATTATATAGTATATATAGTCGCACAACACTATGTAATACAACGTAGTTTTTTAGTTGATGAACGAGAGATTTAAGCGTACAGCTAATACAATGATTATGCGCATTATGTTTGTGACCTGCAATACTTAATAATATGAAGTATTAGTTGAGACTGGAGTTATTCTACAGTTGCTGATGTAGTTTTTTGCCAACACATACACATACCATTTGTTTGTTTGGCAATCTTTAATCTTTTAACTAAATCAAGTCAGAAAAAAATCATGTTATAGTAATAATGCGAGGGATTAACTGACATCTAAATCTAATAGAAATATTGAATTATCATTTTTAAAATATAAACAAACGGAATATTCTCAGGATGTATATATATATATATATATTGATTGAAATGCCACAAAACCAACAAATGAACACAAAAAGAAAACAAAAAGTGCTAAAACTCCTATCGAGTCGAGAAAAATATTTTTGCGATCAATTTTTTTTTCTATTTCACTCACACAAGCTTTTTGTGTAATTGCCAAATGGGACGATTAAAAATCGCGTTAACATTTAAGGCATGGATATTATTAATTAAAACTGTGGTCCAATAAATCAATTGTTATATCATTTTTCCTCTCTATTATTCCATACAAATTTTTTATTTCGTCGAACATAAAAGCTTGACATAAAATTCAAACAGTGTTTTAGCTAAACTGTTGTATCCCACAATTGTATCCGAAAATAGTCACAAAATAGTTTAGACTAAAATTAGAGTCGGATCATTGTGACACTTAACCTCTAAAAATATAACATTTTCTTAATGCGTTTGGTTTAAATACTTCTGTTTTAGAAAAGGTTTTTAAGTGAATAAAAATTTAAGCAAAAAACTGACTCATAGATAGTGTCGTTTTTGGAAAATTAAATTTTTTAAAAGTCCACACATATTTCGAAAATCCAAAAATATTACGTGATTTGTAATAATAAGGTTTATGGGACGGAACAAAACATAAAAATAGTTTTTCATTGAATTGATTAGAATAAGTTAACTAAAATGATATGCGTTAAAATATGTTTTTATTGTGAAAATCAATAGCTTAATGGAATCTAGAATATCCGGAAAAAGGACAGACAGTATCAGATTTTCAAACATTATTTTGACATTTTTTGTAAAATTTCAATAATAAGTTCTAATCTAAAATCTAATACAAAAAAAATGGTATTTTGTTTGTGGTTATTTAATATTTAATATAATAGTTTTGTAGTTAATGAACAGTGCAAACTTGTCGCAGAACTTCTCGCTCAGCTAATAATCCAATTAAAAAGCAAAATAAAAATCGTTTCGAAAATCGTTACATTTTTTAAATTTTTTATTCATTCAGTATGTTATGATCAAATTTCCTCTAAAATCGGGTCATTTATATAAGTGAAACTGAACGCCACAGCGTAATAATATACAGCACATTACAGCCAAAGATTGCTTTGATTAGTGAGAGGTTTTCGATTTTTTTATTACTTAAGTATACCCGAAACGTGCAGAAAATGTTGAAATCGCGTAATATGTTGGGATTAAAGTGGGTTTTGATCGCATAAACCTCACACAAGCTGTCACTACTTACGCATTATGCGTAATAATTGAGTTATAGTTATTAAAACATCATTTAATATTTATTGCGTCATATAATATGTTTCATATTTAATTGATATATTTATACTCTCATACTTTGGGGTTTTTATTCTAATTTGTTTTCACAACAACGCAATATGGGAACAAATGGAGACGTGAACGTGACATTAGAGCCGAATGATGACGTAAACGAGGATAGAGTGGACGCAGAACTGATTGACAGGTTTGACATTCGCTCTCATTTAATGCTCATCTTTATTGAAACCAGTTTCGATAACAGGCGTCACTGTTGGGTCTGCTTCGCCACCGAAGGCGATGAGGAAGAAGTGTCGGAATGGGTGCGTCCGTGCAGGTGTAGGGGAACTGCCAAATGGGTGCATCAGGAGTGTCTTCAGCGGTGGATCGACGAGAAACAGAAACTGAACAGCTCTACGAAAGTGATTTGCGCGCAATGCAGCACTCAGTACATACTCATCTTCCCTTCTACTGGCAAATTTGTGTATTGTATCGAGTGGTGCGATCGTGTACTCTATACAGGCAAGTAATATTGCGATCAATTTAACCTAATATTTTTGAAACAATTTCACGTTTGGTGTTAAAGCGTCGCCATTCCTTGCTGTGACGTGTGTTATCGGTTCGCTATATTGGAGTGCTGTTAGTTATGGTGCGCTTACTGTTATGCAAGTTATGGGTAATTACCGATTGTTAGGTTTGATTTAAATGTGAAATAATGTACTTATGACTGATGACTGCAGGACAAGAAGGAGGCAAAGCAGCGATGGAACACGCAGACCCACTCATGCTTTTTGTTGGTTTACCTTCAATTCCTGTAATGTTAGTTCTTGGAAAACTTATTCGATGGGAAGATCAGATTCTTAAACTGTGGCGAAGAAATCATCACAAAATTCCGTTACTTGGATATATAATTGGTAGTCCATCGGAAAAAGCGCGCGAAAGTACGGAAAGAAATCTGTTGGGTCGCGATAACCTGTCGGACCCGATAGCGGTTTGTCGCATGTTTTGCGGCGCTCTCTTATTACCCAGTGTTGCAACGATTGTGGGCAGATGTCTATATAATAAGATTTCCTCTAATTTGCATCGCGCTATTTTGGTATGATATCATACATTTTTAATTAATCAATCGAAAATATTTATTCCAATTATTCACAGCTTACAGTTATGAAGTTAAACTTCCAATTAGAAACTTTCTTTGAAATGTCTAGAATATTTCAGTTTAGAGAAATACGGTATTCATACAATTAACACAAGGTGTGCACAAATACGTTAATGACTCATTTAATAATTATTAAATGAGTCATTCACACACGTTATTGTGAAAAATAAATCACGTGTGCAGCATTCAATTTGGAGAAACTTTCTCTATGCTCTGAAAAATGGAAATCTTTAAAACTATTATCAATAAGCTTTCTTACAGTAAACGAATTATTATTTTCATTTTATTCGATATATTGTTTATTAACTTACATATCGTTTAAAATTGGAAAAACTAAAGCATAAATTAAATTTATAAACAAACTTATTACTATATTTAATTTTAACTTAAGTGTTGTTAGAGTTACTCTTTCTGATAGAGTAAATGATTTTAACGTTAATAAACTTGAGAATTTAATTTATTTAAAATTATTTGTTTAAATTAAAACAATTGATTAATAAATTAGTACATTTAATTAAAGGGAGGCTTCACATTCATTCTGGTTAAAGGAGCATTAAAAATATATCTTCGTCAGCAACAGTTTATTAGACAAACTAAAAGAAAAGTGTTGAACTTCAACGAAGACAAGAGACAACAAGCGACGCAAACAGTTGAAAGCGAAGACTCTTGAAGAACGCCGTGATTAAATATATAAAATTAGTCCTATTATAAAATCTATCAAATTTGCATGAATTATTAATTGTTAGCTTTATTAAAATAAGAATTTTTGCACAAAAAATCAAAGTTTGGATTTTTCAATTTTATAAATATCATCAATAAAAGGCTCCGGCAATGGATAGAGACCTAAACGATTTTTAAATTGATTTATGTCTACAATTCTTTGCGCTTCCTGTAAATAAATAAATAAATAAATAATTAAAACAATTTAAAATTAATACATTTATGATAGTAAATATACCTTTAGTTTAGGCGAAGGGTGTAATCCATCCTTAGGGGTTATATCCTTTATTTCATTTGACGCATTTTTATTTACTATACAAACTGCCAATTTTTTCCGAATCAGCGAATCATGTCCCAAGTGTTTCTGAATAACATAAGTAGCATTAAGTAACTTATAATAAGATATGCTAGTATTTTAAACAATTATACTTTATAAAACGCGATCACATCATCTTTTGTCAACTTCTTTATAGACTCGACTTCGATCTGATCGCGATTAAAGTTGTATTGTTTTGAATCGATTTCGTGCCACAATTTTCGAGAAAACGAGATCAATTGTTTCGGCTTTTCGAGTCGGTTTGCGATCAATGCATTTTTATTCGCAGTGAAATCTTCATCACTCATTTCTTTTATATAGTTCTAAAAAATTAAAAGTTTATAAAAGAATTCTAGATTGCAATCAATTAAATGAGACTAACTTCGGCCCACGAAATAAACGCTTCTATTCTTTGATCGAGATATGAAGGCATATAATCTGATTGTATCACAAAACGCATTCCTTTCGATATTAAATTAAAAATAAGTGTTAGCCATACAAACATACATGCATTAAGAGTTTGATATTTTAAAGTTTGAATTATTTATTACAATAGAAACGAAATAAAATAGTTATACCCTGTACACCATTAGCGCGACGAAGAGCTGAAAATGTCATATATCCTAATTGTTCTTGAGTTCGCAATATATGAAAACAAGGCTCGTTTATTAACTGATTGATTAACTCTAAGGTAGTATTAGTGGCAGTTTCTTGAACGCCTACTTGATAGTACAGTTGAATGGCTTTTGTTTGATGAATATTAGTGATCGTTTCGAAACAATAATACGATTCATCGGCGAATTGAAATTCTCTGTTACGAAAATGCTGTGATAATGATAGCGATTTAGTTTTCATGTGCTTTCGAAACTCATTCTCAACCAAATCCACAATTTGAATGGCTTCGCTTTTGCTAACATTTCCGTGTATTAGAGCCTCGATGTGAAACTGAGAGAGAAGTTGCGGAATAAACTGCGTTAAGTTCTCGACAGTCATGTCGTTAGCAGTTTCGAGCAATTCGTCAATAGACCAGTAACGCTCTGTTGTTAATAATCCGGTGTAATAATTCAGTAATTCGTGCATTGGACGCGTTTGATAGTTTCGTAAGCCTCGAATGTAAGTTTCTTTTAAAATTTCAAATCTTTTTGGATCAATTTTAAAGTTAACCATCTTATTAAGGATTTTAGACAATAATATTTGCAGATTGTCGTTATAACCTCCGAGTTCGAGCTAAAAATAAATAATTTATGATTATTGTGATGCAAATTAAGTACCATATATTATATTATACAGTACAACATTAATACGTTAACAATTGAAATGAATAAATTTAGAAAAACTATTTGTAATCTGATAATCTTAATTAGTTTTTTAATTTTGATTTTTAACAATTGAAACAACATTAATCTTAATCAGTAATATAAAGACAAAAAAATGACTCACATTTAACCCGTCGACACCATTTGAGAGGCAATAAAACATTCCCGCTAATTCAGCGTTATATGCGTACTCATTGAGAGAATCGCGAAATAGTCGAGTATATAAACACGTGGCGTTCGAGTGAAATGGATCCACATATGAAAGAGGACTAAAATAATATTAAAATATGTAAGTTAATGAATTGAATGCACATCTATGTTAAAAACCGAATAAGTTTTTACCACAAAGGAAATATAAGAAAAAATAGAATGAACATTAAAATGAACTCACTTAGTAAATTCAAATCCATAATAAACTTTGGGCTTAAGATATTCATTATCCTGCATAAACCATAATCGAGTCATTTCAGTGTTTCTTAACATTTCAGGAATCGAACTCTTAGTGTCCTCTCTCTTAACTAAACCCAAATTGGTTGGTATAAACTCATTTTTGGGCGGAAGATTTAGACGATCGTTAAAACCACAATCTCTCCACGAGCTTATTATTGGCTTTTCGATGTCGAAATGTTTATACTCAGTCTTATACCATTTCTCTACCGAATCGGTGTTGTCTTTGAACTTTTTGCCGACAATAGCCACTCTCACATTTTCTGGAGTTAATTTATTTAAAACATCGCTTATTAAATTAGGATTATATTCTTCCAACAAATATTCAACTGTTAGACAATCATTAATGGGAATATCCTAAAGGCATTTTATTTAAATTCAGTTCAAAAATTGTCACATCGGTTTAAAAGATAATACCTGTAGACATGTGGCTAAATCACGAACATAACTAATTGGGCGTTCTTTGTCTTTAAAGTGAAATTTAATTGAATTAATGTTTTTGCACTCTTCAAAAATCCATTCTTTTGGTCCTTCTCTCTGCAAATAAAAAATAAATTTCAACTTAAGCAGAATTCTTTACATAATGGATAATTAATATCAGATAAGTTACTTATTAAACAAATGTTTACTGTAAATAATAACATTCTTTCCACTAAGTTTCTTATGAACTCTTATAAAAATTAAATTTTATCGATTAGGAAAATTAAATGATAAAATGGCAATACCTTAAGCATATTAATATATTGAAATATTAGCTTAACAATCTCATCAATTCGCTCGATTCCTTCTTCGGTTAAATCAACGCTGACTTGAAAAAACCCGAAGCCTTTAGCGCCCCTGCGGTCATAGCCATTAAGAAAAGAGCACCATCCGCGTGATTTAAGTTCCGATAGCAAACTTCCAGGACCTTCGTGTCCAATTAAGTGTGCGATATAATGTCCTGGCTATTAACTAGGTTTAACTTCATTTTTAAAGAACACTCGCTCATTTATTCACCTGAGATTTGTAATAGGGAACTAAATCGGGAATCGGAAATGCGATGCTCAAACTTCGATTATCTTTTATGGGAACAATCCATGTTTGCTTTTGAAGGTAATAAGGCGTTAACGGATGAGATTCCCAGATGGGAGTCGATACTGATTTATTAGTTATTCCAGAAAACAACGGCACCACTATTTCAACTAAATCTTCCAAAGACTCTAAATGATGTTAAAAAATTACTATTTTATTATTATAAAAATAATGATCACTTTTCCTTTTCATACTAAATAAATCACCACTACATACCTTTTCCCAATATAACGAGTGACATAATATTAGCCGAATACCAATTTTTATGAAATTTAAGTAACTCTTCTCTCACATCAATGCCATTTAACTTTGGCGTTGTGCTCAATGTTTCCAAGTTTCCTGTGAATAGCAATAAAATTTATGAAAAAAAAATCTTTAAACAAAATTTGAAAAAAATAGGCTTAGGTATGCTTTGTATATAATATAAAAGTGTTCCGAGTTATAAAAAGAGCTTAAAACTATAAAACATAATTATAAAATTAAAAAAATAAAATTTTCAAGTCAAAAACACCTATGCATAGAATTATAAAAAATTTTCTATTTGATTAATTCATCATATGTCTACTTCGTATTTATTTTTAATTCTTTTCTTTTATAAAATTTATCGGCACAGATTATAGAATAAAAATAAATGAAAATTCGATATAAAATATATGGGATACCAGTTCCAAATTTGCTAAAATCATGATTCTGGTCGGAAAGAGTCTTCTCCAGTTGCGATATTCTCCATCCATCGTCATCGAGATCCCTCTCGTATTCCGAGTGAACCGCATTTATTTCGCGATCGGTTGCGCTTTCAGTGAATAGCGGTTGCAAAAAGAATTGTGCAAATCTAAAATCAAATGATATTCGCTTAATTTCTATTTTATGATTTAATTCAAACAAATATTAAAAATGAAAAATACCTGTCAAGAGCACCAGCAATATGTGGCGGCGATATATCAAAGTAGTAATTGGTGTGCCTTTTCAAAAATTAAGCAGAAATATCATACAATAAAATAAACCTACAAATTATAAGCTTTTGATTACTTAATACAGTAATAATAACTTTAAGTGATTTTTTAACACATAATGATGAGACTTACGTCCCACTGGTATAAGCATTACTACATCCACCGTTTTGTGAGATATATTTGGTGTAATCATTTTCTTCGGGATACTAATCAATCATTTAAAAATTAAAATTATTACGAGTTGAAACCATCGGTATTAACGGTACCTTTTGAGTGCCTAAGAAGAGCATGTGCTCCAAGAAGTGCGCCAAACCTGGCACCTGTCGCGGGTCTGACATCGAGCCAATGTTGACGTCGAGCGATGCCGCGGACTTATCGGTGTCGGTGTCGCTTATGAGTAAAACTTTGAGCCCATTTGTCAGCACTAATCCCTTATAAGATCGCGAATCGCCATTCGATTTGATTATACTGTCAAACGATTCACTAACGAACTCCATTTCACTTAATTTTGCGTTAATATGTTGATACAAATGAATTTGTCTGAAAAATATATCATTCACTTTAATGCTTACAACTTTTTGGCAAACTTTCACATAAAAAAAATTATTATCAGATTTAATTTCGAGATAAAAAATTTTTAGATATGCATATAAAATATTAGCATTAAGATTACCTTTTATTATGAAATATATGTTTGAATGAATTGCTAGAAACAAAGGATGAATATCTACAGAATAGATGTATAAAAGTAATGTTTCGAGTAAACAGCATGTGATTTATCGAAATTGATTATTGCATACAGTTTTAGCAATTAATCACTAAATGCTGCATTCATTCATTAAGATCCAGATCATCGAAATTTAAAAAAAAAAACAATTGCTGTGCTGTAACAGTACATAGACTAAGATATTAATACTGAATAATAATTACGTTAATAACAAATCACAACCGGTATTATTAAAAACAGCATTTCTCTAATTTATTGCTAACACGGATATTAACGCTTTTTCGTATTTCAGTATATTATTCTTATCTATCAGACCCCATATTAGCTTATTCTTATTTTGCTCTATAATTTTGCTTATGAAGATTTCTTGATTTCTGAAGAGTATCACTCAGAGTTTGTTTAACATGCTGTGGTGTGCGTACAACTCTTTAGAAATTTCAAAAGCAGATAAAGATGTTAAGTTTTGAAAACTTAATAATTTGTTGTTGAAATCTACGAGTTTTGAAAAATGTAAAATTTTCAGACGTGTCTTAAAAAGATTCGAGTAAAATATTAAATCCAAGAGAAAACTTTTATTTAAATTCGATTAGTTTTAGATTTTTACAACACATATGTAAAGATTCTGAATCACATTCCCAAAAGCCATGTAAATAAGCAAACCCTGAGTCTAACCATATTTCAATATATTAAATTCAAACATAATAAAAGTGTGGTTTTGTGTAAATTATTGCATTCAAAAATGAACTGTAAGTTTTGGTGAAAAATATTAATAGACTATCGCTTAAAAGAAATAAATAGCGAATGTCTGTATTTAGAATTTCCAGATAAAACGTAATATAATAATTGTTATAATATTATTAAATAAAACTTTGATTCAATCAATTATAGTAAATAATAAATATAAGTGATTGAAAATGTATAAAATATCGATAGATCGCGGCGGAACTTTTACCGATGTATTCGCTATTTGTCCGAACGGTGAGCTAAAAGTGTTGAAACTACTGAGTGTTAGCGCACACTATAACGACGCACCGCTAGAAGCGATTCGCGCTATCATTGGAACCGATAAACCAGAGATCGATTCCGATAATATCGAATGGATTCGAATGGGAACAACTGTTGCCACAAACGCGTTGCTCGAACGCAAAGGAGAGCCCATATGTTTGGTGGTCACTGAAGGCTTTAGGGATCTGTTAGAGATCGGCGATCAGTCGCGTCCACACATATTCCAGTTGAACATTGAAAGTCCGCTGTTGTTGTACAGCAAAGTTGTTGAGGTCGAGGAACGAGTGATTCTCGCCAACCATTCGTGCGAAATGCAGTGTTACGACACAACTGATTTCAAAGTGGGTGTCACTGGCGATCAAATCATCGTTTTAAAGCAGATTAATGTTGAAAAACTTCGTAAAGATTTGTGCGAAGTTTTTGAGAGTGGAATTAAAAGTTTGTCGATTGCTTTAATTCATTCGTACACTTATCCATATCACGAACAAATGGTAGAATCGATCGCTAAGCAAATAGGATTCACTTATATTACGCTTTCGTCTCGAGTTATTCCAATGGTTAGGATTGTACCGCGAGGTAAGCTTATGTCACCGTATTGTCTCATTTACTTTGTGTAGTTTTTTATCGCAAACTCCTAACAGTTCTATGACTTCTAAAAGCTATCAAATAACCAATCAGTGAATTTATCAGTGAGTTATTGGTTTTAAAAATTATTATTAAATCAAAGAAGTACGAAAAATAATCTAAAAGTTTTGGCCCACAGAAGCTTTTTAAAATTTTGTGGACTAGTTTTCTCTGATTCAGAATCCGTTTTCAAAAATTTATTTTCACTATGGGATGACATCAACAAAAAAATAAAATGTGATTTTTATAAACCATTTTTCACGGACAAACTTAAAAAGATAATGAAATGAATTTTATCCGATAAATAGTAGAAAAATATGTTGGTATAAACATATGACAATGAAAAAATTGTACGAAAATTTTTTGAATTTTTTCGGGCTTCTGGAACTTTCAAAAATTAATTACTATATATATGTTGCCGATATTTCATACAATAAAAAAGGGTCTGATTTGTAGAGAATTTCACGTTGAAAATTATGAGATTTTTTAAAAATAGGTGGAAAGTTGAGAAAAAAAATTATTTTAAATTAGTGATTAGGGAAAATTTAAACAAATTAACTTAACTATTTCACATGATTAGAGCATTTTAACAGTTAACTTTTAACCGGTTAAGGTTAACTGTGTTAAAATTTCAGATACATTTAATGTTAGAAGTTAAAACATTTCTAACCGGTTAAAGTTAAAATTTATGATAGAATAAACCGGTTAACTTTTCTAACTTAAAATATGTTTAATTTAATAATATTTATTGAAAATATGGTTCCAAAAAGCATTTTTAAAAAAATTACATTAGAAATATTGAACTATATTTGTAAATTATACGCAGAATAATTCGTTTTTGCATTGTTTTGCATTTCAAAAATTTAAATTAAGATTCAAAATGTTTAGATTAATTTAGAATTACTTAAATTACGAATTTTATCATTGAAAATAAAAACGGGTTAACCTGGAGTTAACTCAGTCAAAGTTAAACTTAATATAATTCTTAACCGGTTGGAGTTATGGTTAAATTTTTATCAGCGGTTAAGGTTAAGAGTTAAAGAAAATTCACAAGAACTTAAAATTTAAATGATATAAATTTGAAGTTTATTAAAGAACATATATGAAAGTGAATAAATAGAATAAAAATGTGTGTAATATTAATTAAAATCATAAAATTATTGTAAATAAGTATTAATTAAGTGTATATAAATCGTTGAATTGTTTGTCATGATTTTTATAATTATTTTTAAGCACTCGTTTGTGTCGTTTAAAAAATTTTCATTAATTAAAATATACGAAATTCTATTTTTAATTTTAAAAAGTATGAGTATCCTAAATTTTTAGAAAAGATAAGAAAATCGTTATGAAATCTCTGATATTGTGTTGTTTTATTGATGGAACTGATCTATTTGTAGCGAGAATAAATATTGTTTATTGTAATATGTTTTGGTATAGTATGTTTAGTTCCATATAAGTTCAATCATAATTTTTACTATGTTCGATTCTCTTCTTGTCTAACCATTACCCGCATAAATAATTTTAGAAACAAGGATATTTTCATTAAAATATAATCCGAGTTTGATATTAAGAAGATACACAATAGATTACATTAATATTTACCATATAAAAAAACTTAATGTTAATTTTATTTTAAATTTTATAAAAATTAATATTGAGTTTTGGCAAATATTAGAACAGGTTTTGGTAAGAATATATATTAAATATAATGTTATTTTGTTGCTCGTGTAATGCGACAATAGAGGTTCTGATTCCTGTGTAATATAATTTGCACAATAAATATTAAAATTATGTCGTACATATTTTCTTTTTTTGATTTCTTTATTTACAAATCGACAAAGTGCTTGACGGAATCCTGAATTATTTGTGCCATTTTCATAGATGACTGTACGATTGTTTCACGTGTGGAAGTAAAGTAATCATCATATTCTCGTTTGAGTTGTGGTTTCTGCTTTTCCACAATCTCCGGTATTGTGAAGCCACTGTAGGTCTTGCGGTATTGATTTCGCCCCCTGTAATTGTTGAAATACCTTTTGAATTAGATTTATTTTCACTGGGTGACAAGATTCATCTCACTCAAGATTGACTTTATAAGCATCCTTGATGATAGTAAATTCTTCTCTTTCAGATGCGAATCTATCAAATCGGTTGTTTCGTTTTGCTGTTGATTCATCATTTTTAAATAATAACTTATAATACTCATTATAAATTAAATTTTACTAACGACTCGCTTTTATATATGTCCTACAATGTTTACACACTTTATCTATAATATAACATGCCTTTATTTGAATCTGATGGGTAGATATAAAAATACGTTGTTTTATTGGTTTGTAATCTTGAATAAAATACATGTAATTTTGCATTTAGAAATTTGTAAGAAATTTTCAGTTTAGTTTACTTTTAAACATGACAAAGTCATTAGACAGTCTTATTAATTTATCAAGTGACGACGATACAGCTGAACGTGATATGATAGATTACGATGCGCTGTATGCGGAGCAGCTGAATCAAGACGAACAGAATTTGGCAGCGGCTTTACAGGTTTTTGAACAGTACCAGCAATCAAACGCAAACGAACAAGCAGAAATTGAATCGCTATACGAAACAGGCACGTCTCAAATTGAATCGCAACAGCCGTTACAGGCACAAGCATCGCAAGTGACAGGATACATCGATCAATGCAGAACCACAGCCAGCGCCTGAAATTGAACAGAGGTCGGACGAACAAGAATTTCTGGAATGTATCAATAGTTTTTCGGTTGAAGATGAGTGCTAAGCTGGAATGAAAAACGACTTATTGGTTATTATACGGCATGTTTGCCGTACTATCAATCAAGCAAGAAACTTGATTTTAAACATTTATTATGGTTACGATCCATACTAGCTATATCCAAAGAAAGGCAGAACAGAACGCGACTGCAAATAATTATGTGAAAGCGAGAAATAAAAATAATCGTCTGGCATAATTGTTTGAGTCTAATATATCCAAAAATAGGTATTGTTAATACTTGGAAACTCAGCAACGATGTGCAAATAAATGATGGAAACCTTACCGTCTATGAAATTACAAAAATAGCGCATGAAAGAACTGTTCGTACGGCTACAGCTACAACAGCGTCAACTACTTTTGCGACACGTACTGTTACTTCTACTTCTAAAGTTACATTGACGTCAGTTTATTACGCAACACGTAGAGTAACATCTACAGCTACAGGGCTTGTTAGACCTCCGTCTCCAATAACATTTAGACCTGATTTTATCCCTACAATGACGTCAAGAAATATAAATATTATTACCACTATAGAAAGAGTTATTTGGTTGAAACAGCTCCATCGAACAGTGCACAACAACTAAGAGTTGCAAAGCGTAAACAGAAAGAAAATTCGGCGAAAAAAACGAAGTGTTGTCAAGAAATCGAGCATCAAAAAGTCTGCTGAAGTCAAAATAGTAGGCCTACGCACAAGTCAAGAAAGAGATTGAACGTCGCTACAAACACCGTTGGGAATCAGTCTTCGAGCAGCGAATAGTGTCAGAAAAAATGAAATTTATTACAACTGTTATAACTATTCTATTAATATATAACTTTATTGTGTTACAATTCTATGCTTTACCTTATAATCTAAAATTTGTTATCAATCAAATATATATTGTATTATTAATTAGTAGATTAGTCGGTGGTTATCTTAAATAAGACTAGTATTGTTGAAAATGTTTTTTATTCATTAGTCATAATATAAAATTAAACAAACGATATTTTCGCAAACTTAACCAACAATACTAAATTAACACTTTCTTAATATTTTCTACAACATTTCTTAATCAAGAGAACGGTAAATTAATCGTTATAACTAGTGTCTATAGATTTATTTGTTATTGGTTTTGGAAAATTGTTCTTATTATAGATAGTGAAGGGGATATCTTGCATATTGAAAACTAATTATGAAAAAAAATTTTGGTGTCTTGTGTTAAAACTTGTAAGCCTTTTTATTTTAAAATAAAACTTCATTTGATACCTAATTACTTTGCAATTTTATTTATCACCACACATGTGAGTTTTTATGTATGAAATCATCGATACTAACTTTGCTATATGATAAAATTCATATATCTGTCTGTTACTCTTAAACCTATTTACTGTTTACCTTATCATGCTAAAAGTCTAAAAGCTTAAAAGCAGTTTTGAATTATCATTACCGTTCCATTAAACTTAGCTCATTAAGTTAGCTCTCTATGGATGTCGTTTTTAGGCATTTTAAAAGATCCTTGAAAATACATCTTACTTTCTATTGCATTGAGATTACAAGTACTTATTTCCAATATCCATACTATTTAAAAATCGTATTATTTTTAATTAATGTCACCATTAAAAATTACGTATTCCATCGAGTTTCAATAATTGGTTTTTGAGGTTTTGAGCTTAACTTTTAAACCATAGTGTTTAAACTGTCCAACTAAATTTTTACAGTTTTATAAATTCACCGCTTCTTTTACTATATTTTTACATTCGCAACCTGTAACTTCCAATGTCAAATTCTCATTTGAAAATGTATAAACAAATTTAAAGAATAAATTATACAATCTTTTTTATTTTTATTAAAGGCTTTTACCATTTTTTAAGCATTATTGGTTACAATAAACGGTTATAAAATATTAAATATATCAAAAATTTACCGTCAAAATCAATTTAAAATTTTTCATTGTTAGCTATAAAACACTTAGTTTGTATAAACATTTAAAAATGTTTAAAATATCTTAAAACTTTATGTATCAAATGAATTATTCTCTCCTTTTATTAATTTTTAATTCTATTTTTTAATGGAAAAACTAAAAAATTTACAATAAAATGAGTTAAAATATAAAAGTTTATGATAAAGAAATGGTAAAGTAGACATACTGTTGAAATAGAAAAGAAATTTGTTATTAGTAAGAAAAGTTATAAATAATCATTTGTATAAGCGAGTCCATTACTATGTGGCTACAAGTAGAATGCGTTGTTATAAATGTTATAGAAAGTTAAGAAAAGTGAAACTAAAATAATAAAATGTTAAATACAAATCCCGATGTCTATATTTTTTATCTGACTTCGATAAAATCAAGGCAGTTATATGGATTTGGGATTGTCTGTCTGTCCCTCTGTCACGCTTTTTATTGATAATAAAGGGATTTTCGTCGATATTAAAAACGATAATTTTCTTATATGATTATAATGGAATTTTCTTCGATGTTAATAAAGCGAATTTTCTTTTCCGATAATAACGGGATTTTCTTTGATATTAATAGTGATATTATTATAAAACGTAATGCCAATTTGGGCAGTAATAAAGTATAAAACACGGATTATACCACTATTAAAACAGGCATATGCCACTTGGATAAACAGTAAATGTGAATAGTAAAACCGGTATATGCCACTATGAAAATTTTAATATACCACTATTATAACCGGCATTTGCTATAATATAGTATAAAAACCAGACACTCGATTTTAAAAGTATATCATTTTAACTGAAAAACTTTGTTATATTTTGTCCCATTTTATTCAAGTTTAGGTTTGGTTTTTCAAGTTTTTGAATTAAGTAATAGCCATCAATATATTTACTGTTTTTCGCTCTTCCGATTCATTTTTAAAAATCTTCTATGAATAACCAGACAATTCTACATCATTTTATTGAATTCGAAAAACATTCAAAAATCTTAATAAAATGTTTGCCACTTTTATTTAATCATTATTATCAGGACTCACCGCTTGTGCCGATGCATATCTCACACCTCATATTAAAAAATATATCACTGGTTTTACATCAGGTTTTAAAAATGGTTTAAATAACATGAATGTACTATTCATGCAATCAGATGGTGGTCTGACACCTGTTAATTCATTTAGTGGTTGCAGGGCTATATTATCAGGACCTGCCGGAGGAGTGGTTGGGTATTCGATCACAACTCGTTCCGATTTAAAGTGTGACACTCCTATAATTGGTTTCGATATGGGCGGTACCAGTACTGATGTCAGTAGATTTCACAATTATTACGAGCACACGTTCGAAACAAAAACGGCCGGAATTACCATTCAATCGCCGCAATTAGATATTACAACAGTGGCTGCTGGCGGAGGTTCGAGGCTTTATTTCAGAGTGAGTTCTTTTTTAAAGTTGCTTTTGTTTTAAAGTTTTTATCTTTCAAAATCTATATCAGGATCATAGTTACACAAACTTCAAACCACTAGGGGGGTCTCAAAAGTTTGCCACAAAATTTCTTGAGGGGGGTCTCAAAACTCATCGGATTTAAACGACAATTTTTTCTCATTTTGGTCAAAAAATAATAGGGGTCTCAAAAACTCATCGAATTTAAATAACAATTTTTCAAATCTCGATTTTTCGGGGAGGGGGTGGTCAAGTTTTCCGGATTTTCTAGGGGGGTCCAGACCCAGGCAAGACTGTCCCCCCACTGTGTAACTATGATCAGGATTCATCTCTAATTCTGATTACTATTTAAAATCAATTTTTTTCTAAAATTAATTATTCTGCATTTTCCAATAATTAGTATAATAAGTTTATTATCTTTTCTTTAGACAGGATTGTTCGTTGTTGGACCAGAAAGTGCGGGTGCATTTCCAGGTAGTTTTCTATTATCTTATTTAGTTCACATAAGGGTTACTTAAATTAAAACACTTTAAATGACATCGCTTTAAAGAGAATTTAATTTTATAATACGACATCAATCAGAGTATCGCTTAAATTAATAATAGTTAAAATTTTTAAACAAATTTTAATCTATAGGTCCTGTTTGTTATAGAAATAACGGCTATCTCACTGTAACAGATGCTAATCTTTGTCTCGGAAGAATACTACCACACTATTTTCCGAAGATATTCGGACCAAATCGAGATCAGTCTTTAGATAAAGATTCGGTTTTAGCCAGTTTTACCGAATTGACGCAAGAAATTAATACATATATGAAAAATTCTGATTCATATGATAAAAGAGAACTTAGTGTTGAAGAAATTGCTTTAGGATTTATTAGAGGTATGTAAAACTTATTGTTTGAATGCAATGTTCTGAGAATCAAACTGTAATAGTTATAATGGATTCCGATTTTGAATTAAGTCATTACTGTTGCTTTAACTGTCATTTTATTCAAATGTGTAATCATTTGATATTGACGTGCAAATGTTAATTGTATTCAAATTTGATATCTGTTACAGTCGCTAATGAATCGATGTGTCGACCTATCCGTGCCATAACTCAGGGAAAAGGATTTGATACTTCTAACCATATCTTAGCTTGTTTTGGTGGAGCAGGTAATTATTTATGCAAAACCTAGTTTTGTCTTATTGATTGTGTTAACCAATACTTGAATATAGGTGGGCAACACTGCTGTTCAATCGCTCGATCTCTAGGTATTCGAACAGTTTTCCTTCACAAATATGCCAGCATTTTGTCCGCATATGGTATGGCAATGGCGGATGTCGTTCACGAAGAAACTATTCCATGTTCTTTTGAGTACAAATCCGAATATTTTGCCGAAATAGATAAGCGTATCAGTGATTTGAAATGCAAGTGTGCATCGAAATTGTTGAGTCAAGGATTTACTGAAAATAATATCGAAGCACAAGTCTATTTAAATATGAGGTACGAAAAAACCGATTTCGCTTGTATGACACAATCCAAGAATGTTTTCAACACAAATTCTTATTGCTGTGATGGAGATTTCAAGCAAGCATTTCTAGAACAATACGAAAGACAATTTGGTTTTACTATCGCTAATCGTTCCATTTTAGTGGATGATATACGAGTTCGAGGAATCGCGTCCTTTAATATTCTTAAGAATGTTACCGAACAAACTGAAAAGTGTTCAACGCCTCCACTGATTGATAGCTCTGTGAAGTGTTACTTCGAGAACATTGGCTTTACCAAAACACCAGTGATTTTAATGGAAAATTTATATTATGGACACGTGATAAGTGGTCCGTGTATTATAATAGATCCAAATTTTACAGTTCTGGTCGAACCAAACTGTACGGCTAGCATAACATCGCAAGGAAATATTAAAATATGCATCGAAACATTGACGAGTAAACAAATAGACACTAATTTAGATCCAATTCATTTATCAATTTTTTCTCATCGTTTTATGAGTATTGCTGAACAAATGGGTAGAGTTCTTCAGCGAACTTCTATTTCTACTAATATCAAAGAACGACTCGATTTTTCTTGTGCTTTATTTGGACCTGACGGCGGTCTCGTAAGTTTTTTATTTTGTTTTTTAAAGCTACATTAAAACTGCTTTTTGCCTTTTCAAACACTATAAGGTATCGAACGCACCACATATTCCCGTACATCTTGGCTCTATGGGTAAAGCTGTTGAATTTCAGTTGAATTATTTAGAAAACAATTTGAATGAAGGCGATGTAATATTAACAAATCATCCATTGGCTGGAGGTTTGATTATTCCATTATACTTTCTTAAATTAACATATTATACCTATTTATTTCAGGAAGTCATTTGCCTGATTTAACTGTTATTACACCAGTTTACTATGAAAATTACTCAAAACCAATATTTTTTGTGGCAAATCGTGGTCATCACGCAGATATTGGAGTAATTTATAATTCAATATTTATATATTTCTTACGCAATTCAGTAAATATGTTTTTTCCTTTGTTTTTTATAGGGTCTAACTCCAGGTATTTTTTTTAAACAAACCAATTAGTAAATATAATTGAATTTATTATATCTCGCGAACTCTGTTTCCCATAAAGTGAGTTAAAAGTTTTAGACCAATTTCACGTGTCCTGTCCAACCCATTTCGCTTTAAGTTTTTCTTTACATTCCTGTTTGATTCTAACAAACACTCATATACCAACACAGAACATCAAACATCTTATATCACACTTAAACACTCAGTCAACGTCAGACTCTCATTATTTTAAAATAAACCGTATCAGTATTTTGAATTTTAAAAAGTATCAAATTTATCTGATGAGATACCAAAGGGAAAGAACATAAAGGTATAAAGCCATATATTAAATTAGATTGAAATTAAAGGTTCGATGCCACCTCATTCTAAAAGCCTTGACCAGGAAGGCGCTGCTATAATGTCTCTAAAATTAGTCGAAAAGGGTGTGTTTCAAGAAGAATTGATTACTTCAATATTAATGTTATCGGAAAAGTATGAGGGATGCAGTGGAACGCGAACATTGAACGATAATCTCAGTGATTTAAGGGCTCAAGTGGCCGCTAATCAAAAGGGAATAATTCTTGTGAAAGAGTTGATCGATTATTACGGATTAGAAGTGGTTCAGTCATATATGAATTATATTCAGAAGAACGCGGAATTCGCTGTTAGAGATATGCTCAAAAAAATTGTTAATAATACTGAAAAGCGAATATTTGTTGGAAATGATTTTATGGACGATGGAACAGAAATAAAATTGTCGATCGAGATTAATGAGAGCGATGGAAGTGCTATCTTTGATTTTGAGGGCACAGGTGTGGAAGTGTACGGTAACTGTAATGTGCCAAAAGCTGTCACTTTATCGGCGATAATATACTGTTTGCGTTGTATGGTTGGGCACGATATTCCTTTGAACCAGGGATGTCTCACTCCTATTACGGTTAAATTTCCTCAAAATTGTATTCTTTCTCCGTCTAAAAATGCGGCAGTTGTTGGAGGTATACAATTAATACTTTGCATAATAGTTAGTTAGTTACGTATGAATTATAGGTAATGTGTTGACTTCGCAACGAATCACAGATGTTATATTAAAAGCATTTGAAGTTTGCGCCGCATCTCAAGGCTGTATGAATAATATTACGTTTGGAGACGAATCTTTCGGTTATTACGAGACAGTTGCTGGTGGATCTGGTATTATACATGTCATACATAATTAGATGCGCATTAATTAATCAATGTTTTTGTTTAGGAGCCACTCCTAGTCATCACGGAAGAAGTGGTGTGCACACTCATATGACAAATACAAGGTACTGTTTAACATGATTAAAATAATATTATAAATAACCCGTGCCCTAAACTGTCGTGATTGGAATTTTGTACAATAAATTTTCACGCCTAACAATACAGTAGTGATTTTAATTTTTTTATTTTTATTTAATACTAGGATTACTGACGTTGAGATTATTGAAAAGCGTTATCCAGTTATAATTCAAAAATTTACATTAAATTCTGGTTCGGGTGGTCGAGGAATGTTTAATGGAGGAAATGGAGTGATTAGAGAAATACTCTTTCGTAAAAATCTTATATTATCAGTTTTAACTGAGCGGAGAGTTTTTGCTCCGTACGGGTTGAAAGGTTTGTTTTTGATTGCCTTATAAATTAATTGGGCAGTAGTTTAACGTAACCATTGTTGAAAAAAGTTTTGACAATAAAATTTTTAAAATAAAGTTGGCGCGCCATAAGTATGGTGTGAACATCAAATTGAGTAAACAATTTGATTGTTAAAACTTAGAAGTATAAAATTTTTACAACAATGGCTATGCTGCACAGCCACCAGAAAATGTACAGCAGCTGTATGTTAACTTTTTGATTATAAGGTGGAGAACCTGGAAAGCGTGGAAAAAATATATTAAAGTTTCTAAACGGACGTGTGGTGAATCTTGGGGCAAAAAATTCGGTACCAGTCACTGCCGGCGATGTATTTCTCTTGGAAACCCCTGGTGGTGGCGGTTTTGGTGTCCAGAAAATATGAGCACCAGTCAAATTAACAGTGACCACTCAACTTATATTTTAGTAGAATAAATATCTATAGTTTTTTTAGACATAGACAGAAAATGGTTACTTCACAATTTTTAACAAATCTTTAAAAAAATTTGTATTCATTTTATAAACAAATATAAAATTGGGATATTTTTTAAAATGAAAATTGTACACCAAATTTGAGGTGTAATCATCATTTAATTTATTATTCTTAACTTATTTATATTAGTATACTATAAGTTATAACCCTATAACCCTTCGTTTTTTCTTAAATTCAACAATTTTACTCTGAGAGCGTTATACACACACCTTATGTGTATTAAAAATTGAAATGAATCCAAACAAATTGCAAAACGTTTAAATTTTGTTTTAATATATTAATTTTTCAGTTTTACTATAATTACTGGTCATTTTTGATAATATTTAAATTTAGTTTATATAACTTATGAGCTCAAAACCAAATGAACATACATGATATGCTTCCCATTGAATTTATGTCCAATATTAGAGAACAGGGATTTACTGTCCATAAATAGTATAATCAAAAGTATGTATAAAGTTGTCATGTATTTTAATTTTAAGTTTTTACTCAGAGATCAGTTCATGTTTTTTTTTCAAAATTTTTATTTCGCCAATTTTCGCTTTATAAATTTTCTACCTTTTTAGAAACGTTTTTATTGGCAATTTATATTTTTAAAGTCGAATTTTTAACCAAAAAGTCGTATTAAATTTTCAACTATAACTACAGTAGTAATGATGGGGTTTAGTTTCCAGAGGTTCTCACTGGTACCCCAATTTAAGTCTGAACCTCAAACCTCTGTAAAAGTTGGGGCCTAAACCCGAACCTCCAATTCTATCCTGGACTTCTAGAACCTCTAACATTTTTTCTTTTTTAAATTCGATATTAATAGGGACACTAAAATCTTATATAATTTTTGAGTGATATTAAAGTATTTATTATGAAAGAAATGGAAAAAATAAACATTTTACTGAAATTATGCCTCATATTTTCAAGTATTTTCAATGTAGAACCCGAACCTCAGGTTCAGGCTCTCAGATACGAACCTCGAACCTCTTTCAAAACTGAGAACCTGAGCCTGAACCTTAGCATGAGGTTGTGAGGCTCTTAACCTTTAAAATTTCTCTCAGACAAATTTTTTTCCTGTTATTAGTTTCCGGCTTAAGATGTCTTATTTTAAAAATTTCTTTGTGGTGCCCTTTAGGCATCCTTCTGTATTATAACTCTTTTATATGTTTAAATATAAATTTTTAATTCGATATTTCTCTCAACGCTCTCTTCTGAAAATAAATAATAAGCTAAAATACAACTATATTTGATCATTTGCACTGAATAATGATCTGCTCCAGTAAGCATATCGTAACTGTTTTGCAAATAACTACAATTTTCACCTAAAAATGCTAACTGTCATAAAACACGAAAAATAAGCACTATTTATAAATTTAAAAATTGGTCAATTACTTAACTCTAAAACCTCCCTCCATCAGTAAAGGCGGTGGCACTTAGTTAGACAAATATATTAATAACCAAAGACAGGACTTTACCGGATAAACCGCCTTTTTATTTAATGTATGAAATTAGCGGAAAATTAAAATATTAATATTAAATTTATTTCTTAATATGAATTAAAATTAAACGACTTTGTTAGTCCGATAAATCCGATTTTTAGGCATTTTAGGATAAATCCGAGATTTTTAACGGATTTTACAATTTCTCTACAAATATAAAATATTATCGTTAAAATCCGTTTAATTTTAAAATTATACTAATTTATGATTAAAATTTTAAGTCATACTTCACGGTTGACCAAAAAAAATTTTTTTATCTATATATCAAAATGAGTTACGCTACACTTTATAACTTATATAGTAAATAGGCTTCAATTTTATAAAAACGACTAAATATGGCACACTTAAATATGTATAGCCTTTATAAGTTATTATGCTTAATTCAATATATTTTCCAATAAAATAAATTTTTAACCCCAAAATTCACTATTTTGTAGTTCCGACTTTTTAGTCCGATTTTCTAAACTTAACTCCGATGCGACCGATTTTTGTCAATTTTTAGTCCGATATAGTCCTTTCTTTATTAATAACTCCCAATTTTGAATGCAACTCACGTGGGTTTTATTACTGTGACTGAGAATAGCCCCACCAGTTATCCCACGCTTTTCTATCACTGACCTACTTTGTACTGAAGCAATATAATTATCGACTCAAAAAATTTACAAACGCGCTTCACTACAGTATTAAAAATGTAAATCACGAAAACAAGAGTTTGTTTTAGATTGAAGACAACAGATAAAAATATAATAAAAAGTAGCATAACCATCACCTGTTTGGCATTGAAACTAAACAAAATAATGATTTCTTATAAAATGGCTACAACACACACGTCACATAATTTTGAAAAGTCTTTTAATCATAACATACAAGTGAAAACTTTTGTCGTTCCATCTAATTTTGCAAACTTTTAAAAAAGGTATTATTATTATTATCTTATGTTGTAAAATCTGATTGGAAAACGACTATTAGCACATTTATATTATATACGTTTTATTGGTAACATTACAACTATTGTTAACGTCCATCAAATATAAGATTAACTTTCTATTTTTCGAATGGCTTCCAATAATAATAATATCAGCCAACATTAACATTACGTTTTGGTTAAAATTAAGAAAAAAAACACGACAAAAATGTCTATCAAACTAAATTATAATAAGGCCAGAAATAGTTATATGAATTATTATGAATAATATGAATCGGTATAATAATAGGCAATTTATATAATTGGTGTTAACTGTTGATTAATTAGTTTTTTTTACTGTAGCTGCCCATACAAATATTTTTTAATTATTACTAGTATAAGTCGATGTTAGCAACGCTTATTACGCCAATAGTCTTTGTATTCCTGATAGCTTACAGTGATCTTTTCACTTTGATAACGCGTTAAGCGGATGGAACGACGGACTTCGTTAGTGATCACGCCTTTGTAGCCACCTTTACGTAGCAAAGAATCGACCGTTTGAATGCGATCCCATCCTGTTATTATTTAGTCTATTATTAGTATAACAAATTTAACCAAAAAAGGGTTTTTTTCGTTCAACATATTATGTGATGGCTATGCTCTTAAATATGTATGCAAAAGTAAAAAAAGAAATAAACTCAACTGAAAAAAAACACAAATTCCAATCACGAAAACCCTACCCCTAACGCATTAACTATTTTTTCATTAATGCTAAGCGAATGCTTATAAGAAAACTATTTGCAATTCAAAGCGTGGTTACACAAGGTCTAAACCAAATTTAGACTTAACTGCAAAACTCATTCGATTAGAGAAACAAACTAAACTAATGATTGACACTTTGTATAAAAAATAAAGCTTATCTCAAAAATAGATGCGATTTTGAGCGAAATTAACGAGACTTTCATAAATTTGGTAAATAAATTAAATAAAAAGTGGTAAAAGTGTAGTAATCTGTGTAAACCCCTTGTGTAACCATATGAGACCTGAGATGACCGTTGGATACCTTGTTCAGGAGCGACTTCAGGTAGATAAGTGGCAGTGCGCTTCGAACCCTTTTCCGTGAGAAACTCGATACGAATTCCATGGATTCCAATCTCCCAATCGAGATAGTCTTGACCATCTCCAACAAATACATATCATCCATGATCATCATATCATAACAATACTTGTATCAATACTTACCTTCGAAGTGTCGAAGTATCGAAACAGAGACGTGAAGTTTAACGAATTCGTCTAAAGTTATTGGACTGAATCGTGAGTCTTTGAAGGCGCTATCGAGAGATAAACAATTAGGTTTAGGACTCAATCGCGCGAAAGTAAAGAATGATGCAATGCTAACCTTGTGACAGCATATTCCCTGAGGCCTATATGCAGATTCATTGCATTAAACGTTCCGATACATCCTCGAAGCCTTCTATCTCTGCCAACTTTCCACGTGACGAATAGTGGACTACATTTCATTAAATATTAGTCATAACTTCATAGGTTATAAAAAATTAATTATGGTTTCAAAGAAATACACACAATAAACACTGATACTGATAAGCTTTGGAGTAAAGCTAAACACCATTCCATATAATTAAAGCATTATCAATATTTTGCTGTATGAAAACGTTGAGTCACTAACATTACAGTAATGTATATTTGTGTGTAATATGTGGTAATCAATACAATATATCATATATAATACATACTGGCATTCATTGTTGAAATGAGGTGCTTTCGGTGGATCGCAATGATTGAGATGACATGATAGCACGTCGAAGCAGTAGAAGCACATCTCGGACGACACAATCATGCCTGCAGTGTTGGGTTTGAGGCCATTGCTAGTGTGTGGGCCATCACTCGCGTCCATGCAATGGTTGCCACTCATGTGAACGCTAGACACGCCGTTCACGCCATTATATCCATTAGTGTTGATCTGAGGTGCCGAACAATTACTCAGCTTTTGCTTCTTTGTGTTTGTACCACAACAACCAGCAGCCATTTGGTTATGGTTCTCGTATGGCACCACTGAAACCACTGCTAACCAAACAACGATTGCACTCTTTGTTTAGCAGTCACACGCATACGACATTACAGTACTAACGAACAGTCACACAAACAGCTGACATATGCACCCTAAAGGCATAAACAGTATATACTCTAGTATAGTGTGGTATAGTGTGTGTTGTGTGTGTGTGTTGTGTGTGTGTGTTGTAGTGAACTGTTACTGCAGCAGCAATAGTAGCGCTCTATCACTTTGACCTATTTGTTAACTAACAACTACAGTATTACTCCATCTATTGCTAAACTATTATGAAATCAATAATAAAAATATTCTAACGGTCAAAATATTTCAAAACCGATATACATATATATTATACATTCTCTTAAACCCAAAAAAATATCGAGACTTTAAAAATAGTAGTTTTAATCCGTTGTGTTTTTGATTATTTATTATGAGAAAGAATTGCCTCTTAAATCCAATGAGTTTTGATCTCCTAAAGACTGTAGTGAATCGATTTATATTAACTCACAAATAAAAATAATTATGCATTTAAAATTTTGGGTATAAAAAATTTTTCTCGTAGACTACGATTTCCCCAAATTAGCAAATTTGCTTAAATAAATTTTCGATATAACTCTACATAAAATCAGACAACAATAGTAAGTTAGTTAGATACGTTCTTTTCAATTATGGTCGAATGAATTTCCTAGTTTAAATGAGAATTTTCCTAATTTTTATTAAAATTCACAGTCCCTCGTGTCCTATTATATACTTATTCACGATAGACTAATTAATTAAAGTTTAATTGCAATTTTACATAGTTTTTTGAATGAATGGTTTCATTTGAATGGGTTCTAAAACCCTAAACTTATTAAGAATAAAATTGTCTCTACTTTTCTGAATAAAACAGGCAAATATGGGTTGGAAATTAGAACAAAAATTTTGAGTCAGTTGTTGAATCTTCTGAAAAATTTATGTAAATTATTTGGAAATTAGGAAAAATTTTGAAAACTCTAAAATTTCGGAGATTTCGAAAAGTTAAATGAATTAACTTTTATGGCATAGCAGTAATATAACATTATTTTAAAATATATATACGTAATTGTAATTTTATATCATTAGTAAATAGCTATCTGTAATAATACTCTCCCAAATGCCATTTAAATTAGTAATCAATTGCTATAATATCATTTTATATTTGTGCTGCAAATAATGTATTTGTGATTTAAAATGCGCATCAGTTAATTTATTTATTTATTTTATTTATGAGTTACAAATTACAAAGTTTTTACCGAACAATTTTTATGAGTTGAAATCTCGGTTGGAGTTATTATATACATCGTATGAGCTAAAATGAACATTTGAAGAGATTTGAAGAGATGGTTTACCGAAAAAACCGAATTTTAAGGTTGTCGACCGAAAAACCGAAATAAGATTTTTCAACCGAAATTAAGCCTTTAACAGTAAAAGTTCGTTAAAATATTATAAATAGTTTTAAAACTCATCATAAAGACAATTGAAAAGCTTTATGCATGCAATAAATCATTTTACAAGAACTTATATTGCAAAATTCAATTTAAATGAAAAATTATTTAAACTCGAAATCATAACAAGATACGCATAATTAGATTCTGTTATATACATTTACAATTTAAAAAAGTTTTTTTAGAGAAATAGATTAAATTTTACTCATGAAAACATTAAAAAGTTGAAATATGATAAACTAAAATTCGTTTTTTAAAAATTATGATAAAATTCGTTAATCGAAAAACCTAACCGATTTTCGCTACTTTTTTCAACCGCTAACCGACCGAAAAAAGACATTTTTCGGACCGAAAAGTCTTGTCCTTACTAATTACATATATTTTAAAATTCCGTAATTTTTAATCAACAAAAAAGCCGAATTTCCGAAAAAGTAGAATTTGATAATTATAACTTGATTTTATGTTTGAAGCTCTTTGCTAATCATTAGAATATTTAGGGACCGGACCCTAAATTAGGGTTTAGGCAGGAATCCTGCATGTCATGCAAATATAACACTCTAAAAGTGAAATAACTTTGGACTTTGAAACTTAATATAACTTAAATGCAATAGTAGTTTGTTTATCTTTAAATGATATTTACTATTAATGAGAGCTTAAATTCAGGATGTTTGCAACCAATTTATTTATACTTAAGTGAAATTATATACAGTATTGATTTTTTGAGTCTGAAAAACATTGTAAACAATAATAGCTGGCAAATTTGTATTTTCTATAAGAGGGAGAAACACTTTTAAACTGTTTTTTACGTGCGAAGCTAAATTCTAAATCCAATAGAATTTGATATTTTAATCTTTTATAGATTTAAAAAAATAATTTGTACAGACTATTTGTGGGAACTGTTTAATATTTCTAGACTAAACTATTCGGTGTTAAATTTCAATGCAACAGTTATTATCGTGAATTTAGTTAACTGTTATATAATACTTCTTTAGTTAACAGTCACACAGTTTTGTTTTTAATTAATTTGTTTATTTTTAAAAAATGAGTCGCCTGATGATGACTTGTAAATTTAGTGTAATTATCGAAACGTTACCGAAACGAACTATAAGTAACGTTACACTGTCAAGTAAAACAAAACTAATATTTATTTCTCAATTTCAAAATGTTTCACAAATAATAGAAAATATACAAAACTATAGAAAATGGTAAATGCTTTGAAAATTTAAATGCTTTGCTTTCTAAACAAGAACCTAATTAATCATAACACAAATTACCGAATTATGAGGTAAAAATGAATCCAAGTGTGTATAATTTATGCTAGAATTGGTATTATTAAACATCTACAGTTCAAAGCTGCAACAATAGTAGTTTGTCGATAATTAACACTCTGTAGTAACTTAATATCCAATCAAAGAGATCATTGATCTCGCGTTTTTTTGAGCTGAGATCGATGACTAAAGCTCTTGTTTTTTTGTTGAAAAAATCAGAATATTGTTTAAAACAAAACCATCCTTTGTTTATTCACTTTTACTTTATCAGCAATTCTTCGAATAACAGAAAAGTATTATCTAAAGATGACGTTAAAAAATTAAATCTATACAACAAAATAAAGCCCAAACGTCTAACATTTCAAAATTTAACTAAAAATATTAAATATAATGACTCGCGAAAATGTATGATAACTCTGTTCACACAACTCCACACAACTCTGTTCACTCGAATGTTGTGCATCACTGGTCATTCATAAAATTGAACTTATTTCCTCTTAATAGCTAAATTATTTTATTAAAATAGGGTTAATAATTTAAATCAAATATTAACTCGAAAATTTAAAATGAATTACTTAATATTTACCGTAGTATTTGATAATAAATTTAAGTAAATACTATTTCAAAAAGTTTAGATAAAATGTTTACTAACATAAGTAAAATAATATTTTAATAAATACTTTTTTAAAGTAATAGAACAATAAAAATATAACGTAAACATAAATTAAACTTTAAATTCAAACAACTCTTAATCTGCAACACACATCACTGGATTGAAAGGTCCAAAAACGTTAAGCTCATAAAGACTAGCCATTGTCATGAAAACAAAATACCAAATCATCAAAATTATGCCATATTTTTTCGTCAATTTCCATCCATTAAAATGTGTTAACGCAAGAAAAAATATAACAGTGGAGATAAGGGAAAAAGTGGAATATTCAAGACCTAAATTATGAAGAACATCATAATGTTAGCATAAATCAATAAATTACAATAATAAACCATACCTCTGCTTATAACTCGGACAGTGGATCCAGGATCTATTATAGCAGTTTTCAAAAACCACGGCAATCCAAGACACAGCAATATATCAACAACATTGCTGGCAATAGCATTGGTCAAAGCCATATCTCCCTGCCCTTCTTTCACCACTATAACACTAGTAATTGCATCGGGAATGCTAACACCGGCTGCTATGAATACCAGACCCATTACTGTGTCAGGAATGCTCAAATTATATCCTGTTTGAGAAAAATATTTAATAATATCTTATAATTATTGAAATAAATAATCAATAAATAGTTACAAAAAATAATAATATTTTAAATACCAATTATGGTTAACATCCAAACTAATAAATAAGAAAATACTGAAATCCAAAAGCACGAGATTATGAACGTATATAAAAACCATTTTTGTTTTTCCCCGACAGAACAATCAGGAATGGTTTTCAAGCAACAATACTTGATCGGATAAACAAAATAACTCCACACCAAATATCTAGGATTAATAAACTGCGATGCGTCTATTTCTTCGGTTCTTCGTGGGCCCAAATGCAATGTGTGATCGGATGAATTATTGATTTGAGAATCAATGCGACTGTTCTGATCCACCTTTAGGTCGATTTCGTTTGCGCTCAAGTTATCAATTTGATGCTTCTCGAAGTCTGACACTTGTTTGTACGACACCAGACTCGATGACTCGTCAACTTGAGTATTGAAATATGGTTGGAACGTATTCGTCACTTTGGTCTCGATTTGTTTATTATAAACCATAAAAACAATATAAAGCGCATAAATTACTAAAAAAATAATCGATTCAATGAGAGTGACTTTTTCGTCGTACATCGCAAAAAACAGAACTAAAATACTAATTAAATAAAAGAAAGAATCTCTTAATATTGGCCACCAATGGAGAGTGACAACAGAACCTGATTGAATGTTTTAATCATTAAATTAGAAAACATTTGCTACAAGAAAATTAGTTTTAAAAACGAATTAAAGAATTAAACCTGCAAACAAAGCGCAAAGACTAATGACAAAAGCGATGTTAAAAACAGCAGATCCAACTACAGCACCGACACCGATGTCGTCTTTGGCAATAAACACACCGATCACAGAGGCAGCTAATTCTGGAGCAGATGATCCGCCGGCCATAAACGTTGAACCAGCGATATCTGGCTCTGAAATGTTAGATTCAATAAATTAAATAAATTGCAATAACACATGTATGTAAGGTATGTATGTATGTATACCTAAATGCATTTTATTACATATCACTTCAAGAGATGGAATAAAATATTTTTCGCACACAATTGCGATACCGATAAACATGTAAACGATAACAAAACAATAGATAATCGACATTAAAAACGATTTTCTAAATGATGGCGGGATATATGGAAAGTTATTGATTGCCGGTGATGTGCAGTTCTTTGGTTCATTCTTTGATTGTTTAATTGGATCGTCTTTTTGATTGTCTTCGTTGTTTTCTGATAAAAGTTTACGAGTGATAAACCCGTCGTTTTTATCGGTATTTTTGGTATAAGATAAATATGAGATCATTATTAACGCGCAGATAAACGCGATCGAGACTCGCATCTTAATCCTATTCATCGCAATGCCAGCCATTTTCTTCAAATTAATTAGTTTTCAATGTTGACCTACAAAACGAATCAATAGTGATATCATTATTAAAGATATGTTTACCGAAAATATAAAGTAATGTGATGTGAAACATACAGCTATCAATAAAGAGTCACAGTTTCGAGTGACCAGCGATTACATTAGGATTCACATAATGCTGTCGTCAATTGTTTTGATTGACACTCGTTTTGATTTGACATATCATTTTATAGTGAGTGTCAGTGTGAGTGTGAGTGTGTCTCACCGATCGATCCGATTGTTTTCATTACATGACGTCATAACATCATACTGTATAGTATTGTAGTGTTTTGTATTTTACGTGTTTAGTACAGTATTGCACACACACTCACTATACGATAGCATTTTTGTTCAATACATTCTAATCAAATGTTTAATGTTGTCATTCGTTTTAATTAAGATTAAAATTGCTCAAACAACTCACCATCAAATAAATGTTATGAAAAAAATTTCAAGAGCGAGAATATCACAAAATACTCTGAAAAATCATCTAAGAATTTAAAAGAAAAATATTTAATAAACAAAATCTATTTTTGAACTTTAAAAGAAAACTGATAGCAGAATATTTGACATTAATATCGTAATCGAGGCTTTTATACAAAAAAAGAATCGAAAGCAGAGACTATTTAATTTTTTATGACGGAAATACAAATAAATTGGATTTAAACTGAAAATGTCCAATTTTTTTTACTGAAAGTCATGCTCTCAAAAATTGTTCACATTTAACTTTATAGTTTCACTTATTTTCTGAATCATCATTTTAGATGATTCATTAATTTTCTGCTATAAATTGACTGTTTTCTAGTATTTGACAAAATTCATATCTATGTTTTACTACAAGTATAGTAATGATATAAAGATATATGATATAAAAAACAACGGAGAGTAAGAATTCGACAATTTAAAACAGAATATTCTGTATTAGGATCAATATTCAAAAACACATGCATTATACAATTTTTATACATCACAGTAAATTTTTATGACCTTTGATTTGATGTGATTTTAACGGATTTCTGGACAAAAATTTATTTAAGATTTAATAAATATGTATATGCATTATGTATTCAAATATTAGTTTTGAACTTTAAATTATTTTATCACTTGAACTATAAATATAATTTCCAAAAGTTAATGCAATCGCTACTAAATATAAATTATCTTGTTTATCTCATAAATAATTGTTTTTTGTTGTTGTAAATTTTGAATTACTTTTATGTATGTGTAGACTTTTGATAGTAATAATATTTCTGATAACATATAATATATTACTTTTGTAAATTTTTTAATAAAGGCAGTGTAATAATACTATTCATTAAATTAAATTATTTAAACTTTAATTGACATATTAAATAAATATTTGCATTTATGAATATAAACATCTTTAGTTACCTTATTTTCTTTTATTTAATGAGCTATTCTTTATTATAATACTTAACTTACATGTGGTTAATAATAAAATTAGTATTTTTAACATATGCTTTTAATTTTACTCACTTCACTATCAAATAACAAATAATGAGTAATGTGAATATTTACTGTTGATATACTTATTTTTCAAGCTGGGGAACATTTTGAAATTTTTTATCTGACTTCGATAGAATCAGATATATGGATTTGGGATTGTCCGTCCGTCTGTGTAGCCACCTTGATAGGAGGCTTGTTTTAGTGAAAAAATGTCAAAATAGTAGGCTTTTTAGTGAAAAAATGTCAAAATAGTAGGCTTTTTGTTTAGGAGGATGTCAAAATTTTGTAAGTGGCCACTTTGGGCGATAATATAAGTTAGTATAGATCCCGTTTTGTGTGGTAGTGCCGTTTTGAGTGGCAATGAATAAAAATTAAATCTTAATTTGTAAAATGATATTAAATAAAATATTTAATCCATAAATCTAACAAAAATTTCTATACGAAGTCAGATATTATGACCGTTTCGATCTTGTTTAATCATAAGATCACACTCTAAATATCGTGAACTTGTATCAAAGTCCTCAAATTGGCAACTTTTTTTTAAAATAAAAATTACAATGAAATAATTTTAGGCTTATTATTGTTGTTTTAGTTAAACTGATATTCAGCTACTGTCAAATAAAGCCCTGAAAAATACCCACATTCAAACTAATGTCAGTGTAACTAACGATTTCTTTTCTCAAAATTTTTTTTAATGTTTTAAAAAACTCGCAATGCATAAAAAATTCTAGAAAAAAAGAATTACATTAATATTGATTTTACTTTTATATATAACTTTATGTCATGGCAACAAAATTGCGCTAAAATAACAATATATAAGTTGCATATATTTATATATATTTAATTATCTGTTTTTGAATTACGTACACGAATACAGTTGGATTAAAATTAAAATTATGTATTCAAGAGAGAAATCATTACTGTTGAAATCAAGCGCATCGCCCTTTACGAAGAATTTAAGTGTTTTACACACAAATCAAGATAAAATCTACATATTAGTAGTTCACAAAAATTTTCTAAATATATTAATTATTGATAATAAAAGTCAAATCGCGTCCGAATGCAAACAGATCAGCATTAATAGTGGAAAAGAATTAATCACTACTGATTACATTATACAGGTATGATTCGATCAAAGATTTTTTAATCTAATAAATTGATTACTACTTACTTGTTATAAGTGAATGATGAAATCAATTGCAACACTTCTAAAGTACTCCACATTAATGAGACATTCTTTCTTATCAAACAAACTTAAATTTTGTATTTTAATTTCATAAGTTTATCACTTAAAAATATGTTCTACAATACTGTTAACAGTAAAGTATTGGTTCTTGAAAATTGATCAACTTATCTGAAGCTGCATGAGCTTAAAAGCACAGTTAGAACTAATGCATAAGCTTTTAAAGTGAAATAATTATTTTGTAGTGAACGACATCTACACACATATACTAGGCTTGAGCTTCAGATTCGAGTTGCCTTATACTGTACTGTTTTCAGTATTAGTTAAATTTAACTCGAGATTATCATTAGCTTGATCTATAATTTTGCAAAAGTAAGTGCATTTACGAGTAAAACTATTCTAACATATGCTGATTGACGAATAACTTAGTTCTTATTACATAATTAGTGTATTTTTCAGTACTTTAAAATTTAGTAAGTATTTCATGCACTATTCAAGGACAGAATAAAGTTTCTTACGTTATAATTGAACTCATAAATTTTTAATATTAAAACTAATGTGAATATTAATTGAAATGATTTGTAACTTATACCACGAATTTCGATGCTTTGCTTGACTAGTGCTGCTCAAGCCATGTATATGTGTCGAAAACTACTGAATTATATATGAAAGTACTGTTGATAAATAAGATTATTATTTAAATGATTTATAGTCATAGAAATCTATTAATATAATCAGTTTTCAGCGTAAGCTGTTTACAATTTTTTTATCAGATTTTGGATAATGATATTGAAAAATATATTGAATAATGTTTAGCATTTATTTGCTCACTTTTTACAATCTTACATCTAAGGATTTTCTGCAGAAGAAATAGATTTAGGATTTCAAAAATCCAGTGAAAATTCTAATTGAATGTTGTTTTATTTATCATTTCTAGGCTAAATGGGCAGAATTCGAAACTTTTAGTGTGCTTATTGTGGCTTTGCATCGAGGTATTAGAGTGAGTAACAAATATTAATAATTTGATAATTCATTAACATCTATGTAAAAATTTTAATGAAAATTATTGAGTTGAATTTTCAATTTGTTTTTGTGCTTTTTGATCGTATCTTTGTATGAGTTGACATCGGATTGCAATTCTAATGCAGCAGTGCATTATTATATGCTAAATATAAAATCAATGCATGTTCAACGCATGTTATGAATTATTTATTAGAGTAGTTATAACTATATTCTTTTATGTGTTTCTCTACTTTTACTTACATACTTTAATTTTAAAAAAAAGAAATTTTATAATTTTCTTTAAATAAAAATAGAAATTTTATTTTAGATTAAGCTTAGAAAAGTTATGGTATATATATAATATTAATTTGCATCTTAATAAAGTTGATACGACATAATTAATTTTAAATTTTTTTTCAAACTTCGGTATAATTGTGACACTGATTCACGTTCATCACAAACTGCCATATTTTAATGATTATTTTAAACTACCATAGATTTATAAGAATGATGGCTCTGAATTACTGGGATGCTATACATTTCCATCCAAATCAGACGATTATCCAGAAAATACATACGCGCGTGGCATCGCAGCATTAAACTCATCTCTGATATATGTGGGTTCTTATAATGGCTTTTTAATCAAATTCAATGCCACCTTAGAAAATAATAAAGAAACAATTACTCACGTTAATGATTTTAATCGATATCATAACAGGTAAAATAGATGACTCTAGATAATTGTTTTTAAAAGTGAGCTCTTTTCTCGATCATCGTATAATAGGCCGATATGTGATTTAACTTCAAATAATAAGCAACTTATAAGTTGCGATGACAATGGCTTTATATGTGTTTGGGAATACAATAAAGAAACTACTAATTTGGATAAGCAAATGCAATTCGAAGGATATAACGGGTATCACAATTTCAAAGAATGAAAATAATATGAAAGATGACAATCGATTTTAATACAGATTTGCGTGTACATGTCTAGCCTTATGTAAAATTTATCTCTGCGCTGGTTATGGATCTGGACATCTGAGGGTTTTCGATATGATAGCTAAGCGTCTGGTTTGTGAAATATCGGCACACTCTAAATGGCTCACATCCATACATAGTGCGAATGACACCGGACTGGTAAGATATTGTGAAACATATGAAATTAATTAAATAATTTATTAATACATATTTTAACTTTTAGTTACTATCGACTTCGGAAGACAGTTTTGTTAGAATTTGGAGAATAACAGACAAGAACCAAACTAAGAGAGTAATAGCACACTTAATGTTTGATTAGAGTTTAATTTGTTTAAAACGAAAAAATATTTTTAGGTCGAACACGAATTTAGCGCAAATATAGCAAATAATATGCTATTTGGAGGAAAATTTTTTGACAGCAACGGAAAATCATTTTGTGTGGTGGGATATGATTCAAATGAAATATATTTGTTCAAACAATAATAAATATAATTTACCGCTATTTGTATTTTATTAATTTATTGTATTTAGACTTTAATTTTCGACAGATTTATAACATAGCTTAACATACCTTTATTAAGTTTATAAATAGTCACTTTATATTTAACTTATAACTACAAATAAATAAGTAACTGTAGAATTTGTTATATTAATCACAATTCCTCCTTAATATCAGACTTTAATTTATTAACCAGATTAGAGGTAATCTCGTATAAGTTAGAGTAATAAAAATCTGAATTATCACTGTCGCCCTCGTTTCGAGAAAGTTCTATTAAATCATTGATTATTGACTCCAATACTGGCAAACTATTTTTAAAATAGTTTTTACATAACACAGCGAACGAATGCATTGCATTGATCACCTTTTCTCGCACATCGTAATCTGGCGAATGAAGTAAATCCGGCACTAATTCGCAAAATCCGTCTTCAATTAATGCTTTATTTAAATTTACATCTTCGTACTGTTTGAGCTTTAATTGTGATGATTCTTCATTCGTGACATATTTAGCGGATAACGCGTGTTCGGTAATCAGATCGTTAAGCAGTGTAATCGCTTTCACATTCAATTTCATTGATTGTATACTTTTATCTTTAAACAAAGAGGCAAAAACGCTTATTCCACCGCTTTCAACGAACATCTTTTGCGCGAAAGGAAATTGACGAATGAGACACGAAATGGCGTACAGCGAGCGGAGCTTCACTTGCGGTGACGCGTCATAACCGAGAAGACGCAACAACTTGTGAAGTGCGCCCGTTTGCAGAACTTCGATCTGAACTTTTGGATTTCCCTGCATCGCTGACCCGATGGTGAACGCTATCTGAGAGCGCAATAAACTGTTCGTTGAGTTCAGATCGGGTAACAGCACACTCAGAGCACCGATTTTGACGAAGTCTTGCGCCACATCGTACTGATGCACCAAATATTCCACTTCATTCAAAATCGTTAGTTTGTCTCCGATTACGCTCTTCGAATATCTTTCGATAAGATTTACTAAAATTTCAGTTTCCGAACGCATTTCGATATTCAATTCACTAAATTCTTGCTTGATTTGTTCAATTGAACGAAAATTAAAGTTTTTACTGTCGTCTTCCGAGTTATCGTCATTTTTCTCCACTGATTTCGAATCTGATTTCAGTTTTTTGAGCGCATCTTTGATTTGATCCTTTAAAGCGTTTGCTTTTGGTTTGTTCTTATCCGTTATAACGTAATCAAGTTTTTTATGTTTGTTAACCACTTGGTTATTGTCATCATTAGATTCTTGCGGATCCAATAATTTTGCTTCTTTCATACCAGTTTGCAAATTAATCCTAATATGCAGACCCGGAGGAATCACTTGCCCTTTTTTGATTGGTTGCCACTCGTGGGTTGCGCTAAATATTTCATCGCTGGCGCGTTCATCATCGTCTTCGACAGATACCTCTGATAAATCGTCATTTTTCTCATTTGACTCGTTTTGCTCAACAATTAAAAGCGCGTTGTCGTTGTTTTCACTGTTGACGTAAATATAAGTTTGCAATAAAATCAAATAAACATTTAATAGTAGTGTTAGTTTCAACATTATTTAATTTATATTATTGATAGTTAAATGTGACAATAATTAATACCGTGTCGTTCACATTAAAAAAGAAATAACTCGTAACTCTTATGAGTTGTCATCACAACTATTGGTTAAACCAATCAGTAATTTAATTTTATGGATAAAATACTTGTTCATGGCTTATTTGAATTCATACATAGACCTAAACCGAGCATTTTTAATCTCAAAACACGTGCTTATTGTTTATTTGTAAAAACTTTTACTATGTTTACGCATTTCTTTAATTTTGCGTCATAATAATAATTTTTTTAAATTTTACGATAATAGAAAATATATACTTAAGTGAAAATTTGATAATAAAATATTTAATTAATTCAATATCGTTAATTTTCTAATAAGTTTCATATACGACATTAATGTAAGTTTTGTTTCGCGTGAAAATATTAATATTTTAATCGATATATTAATTACAAACCATGCATAGTTTAATCAAATTATAATTATGTTATTATGTTATTAATTATGTTATTAATTATCAAATCAAATTATAAATCAAATTATAATCGAAATATATATTTTTTAAAAATGAAACAATACTTGGGAAGATAAGTACTAATAAATTAAAATATTTAAAACTTTCATGTTTGCATTATTGTTATTGTAATTATAATAACATATTGTATGCTTTCAATAGGTTATTATAATTTTATGCGTGCGTTTTAATGTCTTTGATGATGCAATTTAAATTTAGATTATTTGGACAATTAATGGATATGTCGTTACGAACAGAAGTGCTATCGCTCTACAGACAGATATTACGCTTGTCTCGCAATTGGACCGCAAAAATACCGGACAATACTATAAAAGAAAGAGAATATATTGCGAGTGAAGCGAAAAATCTGTTTCGAGAAAATAAATATTTAACAAATGAAGCTGATATTAGAAAAGCGTTGGACAATGGCGTGAGTCGAGTGGAAGTAGCCAGACATTATCGAATACCATACCCAAGACCTGTTTATTTGCCAAAGGGTTCGCGATATAAGACTAAAAAGAGTTATTAAATTTCACTTAAATGTCGCTTTTATGTGGAAAGCGATTTATTTATTATTTAGCAGTTATTCGACATAATTAGGCATTTGTTTGTTATATATATTATATATGTGTATAGTTGCTGATTACAACTTAATATTTTGTAAACTTTCAACGATTTAATCAAGATTTTGATTATACTGTATAAAAAATATGACTTACATTAGTTTGATATAAAATATAACAAAAAAAAGCATAAATCACGACTCAATTAAAATATACTTAAGCTTATAGCATAGTTTGTCAATCTCTGACTTTGAGAGTTTTGAATTTTAATAATAAAAAGAGCCACAATTCATATCGAGCTCACTTTTTATTATTTATTTAAAAACAACACATCTTTGAAATTTATACCAAATTTATAATTTAAAGTTATACCAAATTTTAAATTCCAGTTTTAAAATTTGTACTTTAGTTTAAGATGTCTTTAAACCCACGGACAGACAGATAGCATCATTTTCGTGAGCTTTATTTTTTAAAAAGAAAAAATATACAATTATAGTTTTTTTTTGAAAATAAAATTAAAATTTATAAAAATTTGAGAAATACAACCAGAATTTTTATTTAAAAAATCAAAATAAAAACTGTACATCGATTTGATCAAATTTAATATAATTTTGATTGATCAGAATTCAAATAAAATCAAAACTTCTGTATTGAAGAATTTAGACGTATTTGGTTTGCGTCAAAATGAACTTTAAAGTGAATTTCTTTAAAAAAAACTGTTCGAATGTCAATTTTCTCTATTTTACTGTCACGCAGAGATTTTAAGACTTAGCAAATTTGTCTAAAGATTTCTAATGTTAATATAATAATTACATTAAGGGTCTAATGGATTGAGTTCGGCTCAAAACGAACTAAACAGCAAGAATCTAAACTCAAGCCAATCCATTTCTTATTAATACTAGAACAGAACATAGTAGATATTTTTTAATATTAAAAATCAAGATTTAAGGCTTAGGGATTTAATAGATTTGTTTTAAAAATATAGACGAACCGACATTATAAAATTCAGAAAATGGTTAGGTCATAAATTGATTTATAAAAATTTATCTGACAATTCTTGATTTTTAAATCAATTTTAAAAACAACTTAATTATTTATGACTATTTGTATCGTTTAAGAAGTTCAATGTACAGTTTAGATTGTGATTATTGTAATATTGTTTCTATCGATTAACTAATTTCTAATTTCAAATGGCATATATTTTTTAATTTAACATTCGGTACATCTTTACAAGCACCACAGTTACAGTAAAGTTTTCTTAATACCATATTTCAAATTAAACTGCAATTTAATTTTTGATATATTGCTTTAAAAATAAGATGTTTGACGTGATAAGCAATGATAAACAACATTTATTTCAATTCGTAGACATATCGAAAATTAGGGGGAAATCCTTGCTGTTGACGCCAATTGGCCCAACAATGTTCGTACCAAACCTGTAGAAAACAGTATTAGATTATTTAACTTATTAACAGTTAATTTTATTAACAAATAATAATTATTTTTATTTATTATTCTGAGAAATATAAAAATTTTAATTCCAAAAGTTTTATGTCTGTACGTCTAGCCATTATCGCCAAATTTTAATTTTAAATAGAACTCAAATTTACATTAATAAACAATTATTATTTTTAATCATTAGATAAAGTTTGATTAATAGATTTTTTAATATCAGTAAATCAATAAAAAAATTTCATTCATCACTCGTCAAACTTTAATAAAACTACTATTAGATAAGATATAAACAGAGCTACAAAATGATGGCATTTGTTAATTTTTATTTTATAAATTCGAAGCATATAATTGTTATATAAGCACGAATAGCATAAAATGAGTAGTTTAAGCTATTTTTATAAATGCTATTTTCAATGAGAAATGCTATATAATTGCTATTTTTGCAACTATATATATACTGTATATATAATTCGTTGTCAGCCTGAAATAATTGTCGTTTAAATATGATTGGGATCCCATAAAAATGTGAAAGAATCCCATAAAAATTAACGAATCTGAGGTACACTTTTTTATGCGTATAATTATGTTTATATAATATATTAAAAATAAAATGCCATTCATTCAGTGAATGAATGCATTCAATGCTAGTAAATTTTTGGTGCAATTTATGGCACTATTTTTAAATACAATTAATACTATTTTTTTGAAGCTCTAGATATAAAAAAGTTAGGTTTTGCATAGTGTTCCAGGAATAATAAAGGCAACACAGAGGACAGGATGTCGAAATAAAAACTTTGAGAACAGTAAGAAACAATTTAACAACAAAATTCCTATAATTATGTCTAATTATAACCCAAGTTTAGTGACATTTTTACAGAAATGTGCAAACTTTTAAAATTCTAGGTATAAAATTTAAGCGAAAAAAAACAGAAAAATTTTAATTAAAGTTAAAAACAATTGAATTACCTTTATATGAAAAATACTGAGACCTGTTTCTGTAGACAAGATTTCAAACTCGCTTTCATTCGGATTCTTATTCCATTCAAACATTTTTTCTAATAAACTTTTCTGGCGGTCTGTGAAGCGTATCATTAAATCCGATGGAGAGAGTCGTGGTTTCAATGATGAGACTGGCATTTCTATGCAACCACTAAGTTGTTAGTTTAGTTCACCCTTATTTTTATAGAAATTCTGCTTTTTATTTCAAGGCCATATTCATTTAACTGTTTCCCTTTTCATTTTCCAAAAAAAGGCAACAATAGCATGAGCTGTTGAAATTTCAATTATTATTACAATACATGACTGCAATTAAAGGTTCAATAAGTAATTATTAAATCAAATATTTTAATGGATTAAAAGTAGAAATCTATGCGTTTAATTTGCATATATGCTTAATTAAACTTTTTAATTAAGTGGTTTCAATGTAAGTCAGAATGTGATTTCGTTAAACTAATTATTATCATACAAAACTTTCTATAATTATAAGATCCGCAAAGCTAACAACAATTGCAGTAATATTGTTTGGAAACATTCTCATGTGTTGTGTAAATAAATACAACTCAATTAAAATCCTTTAAACAATACTAGTGTAATATAAGGATAAAATTGAATGACAAGTATAACTAATAGCTCGATGTAAGTTGGGAACTATCGGTACTAAAAATAAGATAAATGAGATGGGAATAGGGAAGTTAAATTCTATAATTGGGGGATTTTTGCAACAAAATACTGCAGTCCAAGATAAATAAATGTTGCTTGAAATATACAGTACTACTATCTTATATAATTTTCTATATACTTTCGTATATTCTTTGAGGTAAAATTATGAACTCAATTAAACCTATATTTTTTATGCAAATTTGATGTAATTATGAAAAATAATTATGTAACTTTCTTGAACATAAATAAAGGTAAAAATTAAATATAAATATATGCATTATATCTTATTAACTAATTATTAAAATATTTAAATGATTATTGATTTCCCAAAAATTCACATCATTATTCATAACCACGTCAAATGTTTTAAAAAAAGTGATGAATAATGATAACGGATGAAAGCTTCAAAACCCAAAACTCATTCTTAGACTCGGTGTAAGATTTTGAATTTTGAAATATGTGGTGTTCAAAATATTTAAACCACATTTTAACCTTTTAATAAAACATTAATAGTATTAATGGCAATATATATAAAGCCTATTTCGATGAAATTTAGGTGAAATTTAAAAAAATTATTTTTTAATTAAACAAAATAGTTAATGATACGCAATAGATGGCTCGCGTTATGGTTAGTCTTAAATCTTTTATAGAGTAAATGATACTTATAATTATTGTTGTTACGATTAAATACAGATATTCTGAGAATATGCCTAGAGCTTACAACGTTGGTTTCTAAATTTTGGACAGCTTGCAGGTTTTATTTAGCTTATCCCACGGCAATACAGAATACTCAATAAGTATTGCATATGAGGTGTTGCAGTGCTGAGTGCGTACTAATTGAGTGTGTTCTTAGGATCGGGTTACAGATAAGCCTATGAATTCTGAACATACTCTTAGTGATCATAAATACAAATTGTAAAGCATACTATATTACAGAACTCTAAATAGCATCAATTTAAACAATCGTCACACTAACCACTCAGTTTCCGATTAAAACAATTAAAATTTGTGATAACTCTAAAAACAGTGTAATATTCGATTAAAAACTATGACATTTAGGTTTTGAGCTCTAATAAGTTAAATGAACTGAAATCGATTATTGTGTGCTTACATTATAAGACAATTTTCTATTTTAAATTTTAAAAAACAAGCGATTATGGTTTATTCCATATTGAATATAATTACCACAAACTAAGCTAAAGTTATCACTCAAAATATATTAAGTTTTGACGCATTTAAAGTTTATTGAGATGTATTGCTATTGGTTACCAATTAATGACAAATCAACAAAACACTATTACATAACACGATTACAATAAAAGTTAAGCTTATTTCGTGTGTATAATATTTATTTAGTTATTTATTAAGAAAATTATTTAAAAGTTTTAATTGTAATGAGATCCACATTACTTTGGACCGATCAGATAAAGGAAAAAGATGGTAATCCAGTTTGGTAATGGCTAAAGAATATTTTTTTATAATCTAGAGATATATATATCTATTAAATTATCAATAATATTAGTGTTTATGACTTGGCGTTCAGCCCCGATGGCGATCAACTGATTGCTGCCGCCGATACCAGAGTATACGTATATAACGTCAACGATGGAACTCTAATACAAGCATTAAAAGGTCATAAAGAAAATGTGCTGTGTGTGGCGTACTCCAAAGATGGCAAAAGATTTGCTTCAGGATCTGCGGATAAGCAAGTTATTATATGGACCGCCAAATTGGAAGGCATTCTTAAATATTCGTGTGTTTATTTTTATCTAAATATTATTAGAAATCTAAAAACTGATAATAACATTGCAGACACAATGACGCGGTTCGGTGTATTCAATACAATCCGCTATCTCATCAATTAGCGAGTTGTACCGCTTCTGACTTCGGTCTGTGGTCTCCCGAACAGAAAGCGGTCACCAAACAGAAAGTTCCGAGTCAAGTGAATAGTTGCTCGTGGAGTAGTGATGGCCATCATTTGGCGTTAGCATTATCAGCGGGATATATATCTATTCGAAATCGGGTGCAGTATATTATTGATTAAACTTTCAATTATTTTTTATACAATTTTTAATATAAATTACAATATTTTTAAATAACAGGAATAAGATAAGACTGTAATGAAGCAAATGATTATAACTTTATAACTGGATGTTGTAATTTTATTATAGATTAGTAAATGTAATTTTAAAAATTTGTATTTTTCGAAGAATGGAGAAGAAAAAAATCGAATCGAGAGACTCGGTGGACCATTAGCAGCCATATGGGGTGTTTCGTTCTGTCCAATCAAAGAAGATGACTCCGATACCCTTATCACTGTGGACTGGACACAGTCTCTCAGCTTTTATGATTTAAATGGAAAACAGGTATTGTATTCATTAATAATATCTTTAGACATTACTGCCACAAAATTTAGACTTACCGAAATCACTAAAATAATTGAAAAGTCTATACTTTAAAAATAAAAATTGTGGAACTTTAGGTAACTTTATACAGTAATAGCAAAATTTATTAACTTAACATATATACTTAACAATTACCGGTAACAATAATTAGGCTTTTTTATTTTAAATTATTTATTGAATACTTAATTAATATTGTAAAAATTTGTATTAAAATTTATATAAATACATTATATAATCTTTCAATATAAGAACAATCTCTATATTTTGCAACGTATTTTATAATTTTTTATCATAATTTTTTTGTTTGTTTCCCTGATTATTTTATAATTAATATTTAACTTTTTAAAATCTTTAAATTAATATATTTGCTTAAAATAACTAAAAAATTTTTCACGAAATTGCGTCATATTTTCTTTTCGTATGAAACACTTTGGTGGCCTTCAATTAATTGGTGTTGAAATGATCAGATCGGGAAAGAACGCAATCTAGGATTTGATCCGTTGTGCGTCACTCACTTCAGTAGCGGAGAATTTATATTATTAAGTGGTTCGAACAAAAAATCACTGCTTTACACGAAAGATGGCATCGCTATCGGCACTGTTGCCGAACAAAACTCTTGGATTTGGAGCTGCAAACCGAGTGCCGATTGTAATCGTGTTGTAAGATAATTCTCTGAATTTTATTTTCAATTACTATAAGTTGTCAATCATACTCTGGTTTTTTTCTCACTAAGCTTAGTAAATATATATAATCAAAAGATGTTAAGAATGGTCCGTAAAGCTCTGTTCAGAGAACATTACTAATCTCTATGAGTTGCTTTCCCTTTCGCACTTAAATATGTTTTAAATGGTTATGCGCTCACGACAATTCACACGTACCATTAAATAACATAGTAATGCATTTGTTTTTAGTCAACAGTTAACACTTTACAGCATCAATCTTATCTTTGAACTTATGTTATGAAAAATATTACGTTAAAATAATAGTTAGATTACACCAAATGATAAAGATGTGAAAATACTCGCATTTTCCTCTGTGAAGTCACATTATTCGCTAATTACGAATTACTAATAGTGTGACCAACTGTACAGTTTTTGCCTGGACAGTCCAGGAATTTGCGACTCTTGCTAAAAAATTGTTCGATAAAAATGCATTAAAAAACTATGTCCAGGTTTTTTCTGGTGAAGTTTAACTTATGTCCAGGAAAATTTTGGAAAAAGTACAGGAATTGTCTTAATAGAGTTGGTCACACTAATTACTAAGTTATGTAAAAGTTGAGTTAAGCTTAAGTGATTTTAAGCGCGTGCAAATTTTACGTGATTTTTTTCCCTGCATTACTATACATTAAAGCGTTAAAGTTTTATGTTTGTGAAATCTTTATTGGCCCGAAGAGAATCACCCCTCGATGTCCGTATTAGTGGAATGAGCTCGGGTGGGGACACAGACAATCACGGTGTGGATTCAGTGGGTTGGAAGCGCGGAAGAGATCGCGATAAGATGGCTCGAACCAGATTACTATTATATAAAATTAGCTGAGTTTGCAGTTATCTTCATATTGCCAGCCACTGCTCCCATAAAATTACTGTTCAGCTCGGCTTTGATTACTATTAAACGGTACCTATGCTAAGGTATGGAGCTTGAAGTCAAGGAACTTTGCGCGCAATGTTATCGTACTGCAACACTTCGGTGAATTGCATTCTATGGTCTCCTATACAGTATTTTGAAAAGTCCATACTAAGTAAACTGAAAAATCACTGACTTTTTTCAGTCTGATATTTTAAATTGATATTTGTTAAAGTAAATTAAAACAAGTCGGCAATTTTCCTTTAAGATATTTCCAATTTGATAGCATATTCAAGGGTTTATTTGTTAAAATTTTCAAAGAAATTGAAAAATCGTTTTTCATTTGAAATGAGAAATTTTCAATTCAAAAATAGAAGCAAATAAACCCGTGACATAATCCTTATCCATTGGAAAATACTGAAAGATAAAGTTGTTTTGAGTTTTTTCTTCAATTAAACAAAATTTATTTTCAAAAATAAAATTGAAGATTAAAAATTATCTTAATAAAATAAAGTTAATTAGAAAATGAATGGTAAAAAATTATTTAAAAAGTAAAATTGAAAACTTTAAAATTTATGTCATTTATCTTTATTCTATTAATTAAAAGTAACTTTATTTTTTGGGGAAAATATTAATATCTTAATAAATCAAGATTAATATGAAACGCACTATATATTAATTTATTATTTTTTACTAAAAAAATAGGTACCGTATAAAAACAAAATAAAAACAATTTAACAGCAATATTTAAGAATAGAAAAAGATTTCGTGTTTTAATAATAAAAAACGGAAACTTTTCTAATAATGGACCACCCGTTCAAAAGGCACACAAACTTTTACACAAAATTATACAAATGTAATTCGACGCACAATATAAATAACAAAAAAACACTATAATCTTGATTTAATGAGACAATTTATTTATTTTTTTGTTGAGTTTGTAATTGGAAATGTATACATGGCTTGTAAGCTATTTAGTTACTGTATTAATTAAATTTATTAGTTTGAATTTGATGCGAAAAAAAGTAAAAACAAAAATATGTGAGCAATAAAATGGGATTAAAACAAGTAAAAATGTTCGAAAAATATAAAAATATAAACAGGTAGTTGGATGTCAAGATGGAACGGTAGCTGTGTATGAATTAACTTTTTCGACTGTTCACTCGCTTTATAAAGAAAGATACGCGTACAGAGAAAATATGACAGACGTTATTATACAACATCTTATCAGAGAGGAAAAAGGTTGCAGATATTATATTAATTACTTAAAGTCGAAATTGATTTTTTAAACTCCCTTTTTTAGTGCGCATCAAGTGTCGTGATTTGGTGAAGAAGCTTGCGATATATAAGAATCGACTCGCTGTATGACATTTTAATTAGAGAAATGATGGAAATGATAATTATGTTATGTGCTACTCATGCAGATCCAACTACAGGAAAGAGTGATAATTTACGAGTTAACCAAAGGATCAGACGCTACAGATATGCATTATAAGGTTAAGGAAAAAATTAACAATAAACTCGACTGCACTCTAATGGTTGTTTGTGCCGAGAATATTATATTGTGTCAGGAAAAGAGACTGCAATGCCTATCATTTCAAGGCACAATCGAGAAGGAATGGATCATGGATTCCTCAATTAGATATATTCGGGCCACTGGTGGTCCGCCGCAGAAAGAGGGCCTTCTTGTCGGTCTTAAAAATGGTCAAATTGTTCAGATATTCATCAATAACCCATTTCCAATAAATATAATTAAAATTTCGAATCCTATTCGATGTTTGGATATAAGTATGCTCAGACAAAAATTAGCGGTTGTCGACGATAAAGGAGTTTGTTCCGTATATGAAATTAAAACTAAGCAATTGCTTTATCAAGTAACTATCAATCATAAATATTTACTTTAGATAATTTTTAAAATACATTTTAGTTTAGAACTGTTTAAAAATTATTCAAATATTATTTCTATAATTTCACAAATAAACTCCAAATGGCGTAAACACGATAATTTAATGGTTATAGGAGTCAGACGCAAACAGTGTTTCGTGGAACACGCAGTATGAAGATATGCTTAGTTTTTCTGGATCCGGTGTATTAAGTATCAAAGCTTCAAATTTTCCTGTCCATCGCCAAAATTTACAAGTAATGAATCGATTTTTCGAGTTTTTTAAACAAAATATTTTCTTACAATTACAGGGGTTTGTGGTAGGTTTTTGCGGAGCAAAAGTATTCTGTTTACAGCTTAATTCTGTTACAACTGTGGAAGTATCCCAATCAGCGCCTATGTATCAATTTATCGAAAGTAAATTATTTTTGTAAGTTTATTTAAAATAATAAATGCGGTGTTTGTACTAACGTTTGCGCTGTAATATCTTAATAGTGATGCATTCAAAACTGCGTGTCTCAAAGTGACAGATACTGATTGGGAAATTTTGGCTCACAGTGCTCTCGATAACATGAACTTAGACATCGCTAGAAAGGCATTTATTAAAACAAAGAACTGGATTTATTTAGAGCTAATTCAATCATACATTCTCACAACAACAATGCAAAACAAATCAACAGAACTGAGTCTATTAGGCGATGTAATGGCATATCGCGGATATTTTGCTGAAGCGGCGAAGCTTTATAGGCAGGCGTCGAATGAGAGTAAAGCGGTGTCGATGTACTCCGACTTACGAATGTTCGAACAGGCGCAGGAATTTGTCAATAATAGTGACTTACAAAATAAAATGCAATTAACGAAGAAAAAAGCGGATTGGATTAATAATAGCAATGACCCGAAATCGGCGGCAGAAATGTATCTGTCCGTTGGCGACACAGCGAAAGCGATCGAAATTATTGCGCAACACGGATGGGTTGACATGTAAATTGTTTTCAAATATATATAGTTTTTTTTATTGTTTCAAATCATTATTGTTGTGCGCTAAGGATGATGACAGTGGTTCGACAGCTGGATAAAGGAGACCGAAATACTCTCAATTTATGCGCAGACTATCTCGTTAAGAGTAAGCACTACTTCAACGCAGCCGAAGTGTACAAAAAGACTGGAGATTTAGAAAATTTAGCGATGATTTATATCAAGTCATGCCAGTGGCAAGAAGTAAAAAACGCAATTATTAAAATAACTAATTATTATTTTGCACTAAAATTATACATTTATCTTTTGAACTTTTTTTACGATTACAATAAATATTGCTTAGGCATTCAAGCTTGCAAATGACTGCACACATTTGAAGGAGGATGTGTATGTGCCATATGCGTTATGGTTGGCTGAAAACGATCGTTTTGTTGAGGCACAGCGAGGTAACTGCAAATTCCAATACGAGTTAATGCCTTGATAATCAAAATGCAAAATTTCATTAAATATTATTTACTTTTTTTCCTTAAATTGCTTTATTTGAATATTGTTTTTTTTTGGTAAAAATTTATTCGATAGCGTTCCATAACGCTGGTAAAGTGGAAGAAGCCTTACTTGTTTTACAACAGTTAATAAATAATGCTATTAACGAAAATCGCTACAATGACGCGAGTTATTACTGCTGGATATTGTCGTTACAATGTCTAGATCTTGTAAAAGATGCGCCTGAAAACGATCAGTTGCTCAAGAGATATCGCGAGCTGACCACTAAAGCAGACATTTATTATGCCTATCAAAACGTTTATCGATATATTGTAAGTTTTCGAAGTTTTTCAATGATCTCGTTATTTTTTTATGCAAAAACTTTTCATTTTTCTGAAAAAAATTTTGAAAGATACTCATTTGGTATTTATATATTTATAATCAAGTTTTGCATTTTATAGAAAAGTTGCTCGATTTATTAATTTATTTAAGAATTAATATATCACGATTGAAAAATTTAAAGTACATATTGTTAATATCACACGAACTTTAGCAGTAGTGTTCTTAGCTGTTGTGCTAATAGAGACACTATTTTTTTAAGTTTTTAAAACAAGCACTAAAATAAGAATTCACAAAGATGTGCGAGCAATAAATTTATCATTAAAGAAAACGATTTAAATAAACAATTACTGGTAAGTGTCTGCCTAGAAAGAGAGTCGAACCAACTTCACTGCTTAATAGTAACTTTATTTATTTCACTACTAATTAAAATAATTGAAATAAATTAAAATTATTGCATTATTTGTTTGGCTATATATTTGTTGATTCATGAACTATCACGCATAACATAACATGATTTAGCAGTTTATTTTAAATAAATTAGCATTCAATGAAGAGTTTACTTATTTTTAAAAAAATCGGTTCAAACGACTACAGTAAGTACAGTACAGTATGTATGCTCGAGTTAGGCATTAAAATGTCACAACAGTCTATAAAGCAATGATTGGGTGAGCGGAATGAATGAACACAAAGGTGCAGTGAGCGACACAAAAAGTTGTGATGTGATGGTCGCGTCTGCGAAAATCATTGACCATACTGTAGGAAGATTAGAAAATCTCTGGGAATTATAGCATAAAAGAGAAGTGATTATAGCTGAGGAAATTGCAATCGTATTTTATTTTATAAATCATAAACAATAGCAGCTTTATGTGAAAGTTCTTAACTTGTTTAATACAGACGCTATTACAAGTAATTCGAGATCAGAAACCTGCAATAAAGAGCATTCATATTAAATTTTGTGCTGTAAAAATTAATTCAATCATAAAATATAAAAATATATAGAAAAAAACTATATTTTTGAAAATTGTAAATGATTTCTCAATTTAAGTTGTATTAATAGTGACAGCTAATTTATCTCTTAATAAATTATGTTCGATAAATTTACTAACTTTCATATATCACTAAAGTAGGAGTTTATGATTAAGGACACGTGAAAACTAGAATCAAAAAATTTAATATAAAATAAACAAGTATAACGAGCTTATAACAATATTTTAACGCTTTTTATATAAAAACAAATAAATACATAAATTACTGTATCTATTATTTGTGTAATTTAATGGTCTTTTTAATGAAAGAAATCACAATAATTTTAATTTCAATTATGATATTTTTAAACATTAAACATTTGCGAAATAATAATAATAATAATTAGCAGGGAATTATTAAAATCATAATACAAAAATTTTGGAAATTTTTATGCTAAAATAAATGTATTATGATTTTAATTATATTTATAGACATTTAATGCTAGCAACGCTAACATCCATTAAAATGTTTAATTTATACGCTTAAATAATTTTTAAAAATTTCAAAAGCAAAAAAAGTTTATCACTCGAGTGGTCACAAATCGAATTTTAATTGACTTATAAGAAACGATCAATAATTTTCAACAAAAAAGAAATATTTATTGGCATGTATTTTATAAAAAGAGCATTAAATTGAACAGTTTTTAGCGAACAAATTGTAAAGAATGGCTTAAATAATAATATAATTCACTTTTAATTATCAAAAAATATTGTTATAATTTATTTTGCGATAGTAATATATAGTAATTTTGCGATTTTCTCGTACTACTAGTTTGCGAATATCTTTAATCTATTTGCTTAGAGCAGTATAATCTGACATTTGATAATAATTAACACAAAAGTAAGATTTAATAGAAATTTAAATATTTTATCACATTCGAAATACAAACAAAATTATTTATTACAAGTTATTAAGATTAATATGCCTTATTAAGTATATATGCTATTGGGTTACATTATTCTTTAAATGCGAGAATGAAGCAATTTATTTTATCAATGATTAGAAAAAATAGTTTAAATGCTAAGAATGCTGTTTCAAATCTTTTCAAATAAGTCTCAAATTTCCTAATTAAATATGATTCGGCTGATGAATTTGAGTTTCTTAGAATATTTGAATGTAAAGTTAACAATTTTTGACTTAGGCTTTAAAAAACAAATTATATAAAAATTCTTAATTATAGAAAAAATTCTTCTTTAATTGTTACACTTCAGCTTTTTATTGTTAGTTATTTTATAAGTTATACATATTCTTTTGGCATTAACATTATAAAACATCGTGTATTTTAAGAATTGAATGTTTAATGTCAAACTTGATAAAAAAATAACATTAAAATTGGTTGCTTGTAACTAAAAATATTTTTAAAATAAAACTTAATTACCGAAATCTCACAAATTTTGCAATCATCATCACTTACTTTTAAGTTAAAGCCATTGTACGTAAGGATTTTGGGTGAAATCGTTGCGTTCATTATAATTATCTGTTAACTTTTAAAGATAAATCTATGGTTAAAGATAAATCAATAATCATTTAACGGTTTAAAAGTTAAATGCTTTCAAAAATTTTTAAAAATTCAACCATAAGTATTAAATATTCAAAACCCAAATCGATATAGAAAATCATACAAATTTTTATTTTTATAAAATTTGTTTTATTATTGAATAATTCATAGATATAAACGTAAATATTATGATGTGTGACATTTTATGTATTTATATTTAAATGAGTAGCAAAATATATGCCACACAGGTTTGACAGTTTATCATTACAGTATTTATGCTCTAAAGTTCATCTTGAACTTACACTTGAATTCAAAACATATAATTAATGATCATTAGGTTTCGTATAATTAAGTTTATAATCTAATTTTGATTTCGGCACAATTTAAATGTATGAATAGGAAGAGCCATTCACGTCACTGTTTCCCGACGCGTTGTTCAATATGGCACGATATTTATTCCATGCCATCAATGATGAAACGCCTAAAGGTGTCTCGAAAGTGTAAGTAAAAAAAATTGAAATGAATTGTCAGTTTCTATTAATATATACAATAATATTAGGGTAGTTTTATTCGCGTTAGCAAAACAGGGTCGAAACTTAGGCGCCTATAAATTGGTTCGACATGTGTATGAAAAGTTACATACTATGCTAATTCCGCCTCGATTTCAAGATGCCATAGAAATTGGAGATTTAACTATTAGAGCAAAGCCATTCAGCGATGCAGAGGTTATCAATTTAATTAATTGTTTTGATACTTTTACTATTATAATTAGTGATGGGCATCAGCTCGAAACCTGGAGCTGGAGCTGAGCTGAACAAAAAACATTTTAAAGGAGCTGAGCTGATTTTAAATTCAGCTCAAATGGCTTTGAGCTGAGCTGAATTATTTCGTACTGAGCTAAGCTAATGAGCTGAAATTTTCAGTAAAATTGCATTTGAGCTGAGCTGATATTTTTTAAATAATTTAGCTTAAAATTTGGAAT
>JAQIVF010000002.1:0-96069 GCA_034698365.1 Steganacarus magnus
ACTGCAGTGATAATCTGACACGTAAAATGTGATATTAAACTGCCGCTAAATCTTCCACAGAGAGAGAGAGAGAGAGAGAGAGAGAGAGAGAGAGAGAGAGAGAGAGGGGGGGGAAGGAGTGAAAGGAAATTATTAGCAGCTAAGATGCAACTTTATTTATATTGATATACGAGCATTTGTGTGTTTCAGTGCTACATGTATTACACTATAGGTTTATTCACAGTATTACACAAACCATTAAAACTTTTGAAATCTAATTTTTATTGAAATTCATAATATAAAAAGTTACATTAAAAATACATGTATATTTTGGTTTTGCAATACAAAATAATTCAAGTTAGTAGTAAAACACGAGCAAACTTTTTTTTAAAAATGGTATAAATTTATTCTCAATATAATAAAATAATCAAACTTTGGGCAAAAATGGCTAAAAAGGCATTTATAAGTTTTGTATAATAATAAGTACTGATAAAGATAATATAAATTCGTAAAATAATTTTTTTTTAGTTTTGAATCACAACTATTAAATTGAGATTTATTAAAATGCATTAATAATTCGTCAAAAAATTTATTCGTAAAAAAGTTAATTTAAAAAAATTGCTCAAAAAATTTAATAAAGCGAACCAAACATTAAAAGAAATCAAAATAATAGTGCGAATAAAAAAAATTATTTTAACCGATCTCGATAACAAAAAAAATACTGTTAAAAATATATATTAAATGCTATGGAATGCTCGTATCAAAGACCAAATTGTTTACATGTTTCTGCGCTTTCCATCCGAAGAGCGGCTATTCTTCAATAGCTTAATAACCGATGGCATGCGTTGATCACCGGTATTCTTAGGACAGTAGCGAATGGTGTGCGCGTGATCTCCGCCACCGTTGTTACAGATCGGACAGTTGTACTTACGTAGTATTGGACACATCGTTAGACCCATCGGATCCTTAAGAATGTGCGACGAATACATCTCCTCTGTCTCGTTATTGTTTTTGCAGAACGAGCAGTACATCTGAGTACGAAGTCGTCGCGGTTTCGCTTTTATTTTCACATAAAGCGGTGGTGCGTTGCGTGTCATATCGATTGTTGACGCGGTTGAGGTCGGCTTCGTTTCAAGTGTAGCGATGCTCGCATTCATATGCGAGTTTGAGTACTGTTTACCACTCGCTCGCAGCAAATCAAACCCTTTAGCGTCGAACAGCTTATAAGTGTTGGCAAAACTGTTGCCAATTACGCCATCATTCATCAAATGACGATCGGTTTTGCTGAGTGGAACCTCGATTCCATTGCGATTGAAGTCGTACTTCGAATCGACGCGTTCGTCCAACAGATCTCTATTATTGAAAGCCAATCCATTTGTTTGAGCAATGTTTTGATATAAATTGGCGCTCAAGAAAGTGCGGTCTAATGGTGATCCAATTGAACTGCTTTGTGGTGAGCTCGACGAAGAACCGGCCACCGAATCGTCGTCTGAGTTGAATAACGAACCCATTTGTAGCATTTGTTGATAGGAATTCATGCTCATTGTGCACAAAAACGTTTATGTGTTTGTGTTATCAAAGAAAGAGAGCAAATTCAATGCAAAACTATTCGATAGAACTTTCACAAAACTTGTGACAAAAAATAAAAAAGGGAAAAGAAGATGTTATAGTTTTATATAATATACTGTTAACATAGCTATAAGTTTGAGCGCACATATGAGTCATCGATTTGTTCGTCTATAACTCTATGCGATGCGAGAGCCAATCCCTTTCCATTAGTGAAATGACACCACACAACACTCCCATTGCTTTGTCTTACAGTAATTGTCGCTATACTTTCTCTTACATACAGTACGGTTCCGTTAATAAAACGATTAATTTTTTGTAGTGCCATAAGTAAATAAATGCATACTCTATTTAAATTTATTGCTTTTTTATTTAAATGCGTGTATACTATACTGTATTTTCTGTCGAGACACTGGTAACATCTTAATCGGTCTCTTTGATATTAAATAAATTTAAAATTAAAAGAAAACACGAATAACTGAGCGACCATAATGTGTTGAAACTTAAAAGTATGCCGACAGCAGACTATTGAATCGCGATCGACATATAGTTGTGTAGCAATTAGTTTGTTGTTGCTCTAACAAACCTTTACATAGATTTTTCATTTATAGCATTTACCCCGATTTTTTTGGAGACCATAATAAAAAAAATCACACAAAAAATTGTTGTTTTTTAGACAGTAACGTATTTATAATATTATATTTTTATATTTGGCTTATTCTCTAATAAGGGTTGACATTGAAAAACAAAAATTCAAACGAAAAATGTATGTGAACTCTACGTTATCGACACATTTAATTCGGTTAATTTTTTTAAATGGTAGGGTTAGGTAACAAATCTAATATTGCACAGAAAGAATTTGATTAAATAAAAAATAGAAAAATAAACTCTTAAATTCAAATATAATTTGAAAACTTAACAAATAATAAAGAATTAAATGACATCATATTTTTTGGTTTTTTGATATGAATGGCTCGAAACGTTGGTTCCCATAATTAATACGTTAACAACAATAATAATATACAGTGTGTTTCAAAAATGAGTGTCTATGGGAAACAATTTTATTGGTTAGTTTAAAAAATTGCGCTTTTCAGGCAAATACACTTATATAAGCACTGAACCAACGGTCATTGAAAACCTTATATTTAACGTAACTCTAAACGTGACATAAGTGTTTATTTTAACGCAACCATTTCTCAGATTTTACTGTACGCAAAATAGGAAGTTTTTAACTATTTCTATTGGTCTTAGACTGTTCCATAGAACACTCATTTTTGAAACTCTCTGTACTGTACACGAGTAATGCATGTTTTAAATTAATAGCGGTTTTAACAAATTAAACTGATTTTGTTTGTACAGTCAAAATATTTTCAAATTAAATTATAGACTAAAAATATTTTCTACTAGTGAGCAACAAATAAGTTAATTATTAATAATAATAATATTAAGTCTAGTCTTAGGGTAACCAGTGTTGCTTCGAATTATTAGCAGCTTTATTGGCGTCACAATCATAGTCAGGCGACTCCTCATTAGTGTAGTTAACATATCTAACGGCCGACTCTTGCAGAAGTGTTTGATTCTCGTTACGTCCCGGAGGCTTCTGAAGCATTAGCATAAATGGGGCAAATAAAAAGCACACCAAAGAAGTAACATTAACCAAACCACGAAAGCCAAACCATGTCACTAATGTACCGCTTAATGCTGGCCCTAGCAATAAGATATATAAGATATTCTGTGTTATTTAATAGTTTAGCTATGAATCATTATTTCGTTTCAAATGAGCGTTTAATTAGTTGGTAATACATAATAGTTGAATAGGGAGTTCAATATAATCTAACAGCTAAACACAATGTAAGTATTGAATTACCGACAGCGAATCCCAGGCAGAACGCAACGTCTCCGATCGCGTACACACTGCCGTATATTGAATTGTGCCGAATATCAACCAAATAGCCTAACATTGGCATCATTGACGAGTCTACCATTCCTTTTAAACAATACAGTATTTATCATTAGAAATGTTGTTATTTTGTGTATTGTTTGCACTTAGCATTCAAAGCTATTGTTTGTGTGTATTTTAAGAAAATAGCGCTAAATTATTATACTTCTCTAAGTATCATAAATAAATTTAATGCGAATGTGGGATAAAATTTTAATAATAGTTTTAATATAATCAACACTATTATTATTATGTTATCAATGAAAACTATTTAATGGGTAATTGCCTATCAAATAAATGAATTTATGCTTAAATGTTCGTGTGATTAAATTATGCGTTCCATATCTGATAGCATCGCAACAATAAATTTGAGACATGTTTTTAACTGTTTTATGCGCATTTCTCTGTGTGAATGAACGGATGCATTTGAATGTACCTCTACATTGCATAGATTTTTATCGTCACAGCTATATTGAAATAAACATTAAATCTATTTAAGGGTATTTTCGAGATTCAGTGAAGTAATTAAGGCGACTGTAACTGTCTGCTGTATTTGACCGTTTCTATTAGTATGCTTATTATTTACTCTGAAAATGAATAGATAGATATATATAACAAATGTAATTACATTTAAAGTATTTTTTAAATCTAACACTTCTTTTAATTTGAGATTTAGCAGATGAAAAAAATTTTTTAATAAATTATTATTATCATTGAATTACGGTATGGGTAACGCATACTCGTGGCGAGATTGAAAAATTAAGATAAAAACCATTTTTCATTTTTTTTGAGTAGAATTTTTTAAATTCCCATCAAATTGGTATTACAGTGTTGTTGTAATAGCATAAATTATATTTGGTGAATATCTCAGGGGCAGTAGTATTATAAAGAGGGCCAACACTTTTAACTATAAGAGCTATGTGTGTATATAGGAAAAAAAATAAGAGCACAAAAATAGAGTGTAGCTTATAATCATTATTACTATTATTATTTAACACCTCATTTTATCATACAATAAATCATTAGGTTTGTTGTCTCTTTTTTTTCTCATTTTAGCCATAAAAAGTACAAAAGCGAAAACATTTAATTTACTTCTATTGTGTACGCATAGTTGATTTTTTTGTGAAAAGAAAAAACTAATTTAATATTTTAGTTTAATATAGACCAATTGAAAGTCTAATTTTTTTGTTTAGTTTAAAAAGTTTCTTTATTTGATTTTAATGCATCCTTACGCTTACGACGTTTAAAGTATTGCTCTTCACAAAGATTAAAAGTTAGTTAAACTTGTTATTCAATTGCTATTTTAAAATCTTAATTCAAGTCTCTTTAAAAAAACAGGATTTGAGTTAACGCTGAGAATAACCCCATAAATGAGGATTTTTTAAAGTTAACAGTGAATGAAAAAAAACCTTAAGCTTATAATACAAGCATATTAACGGACAAATCAGAAATTTTAATTCACAATATCAAAAAAACTAAAAAAAATTCATCCTAGTTTTAGAGTGAAGGAACGCGCATCGCTAGAGGCGTCAGTTTTATTAAAGCTCATCGATTTGAATTTTATTAAATGCTCTCGACTTTATTTATTGGGATGAACCCGTCATCTTTCACTCATTGCGATCAGATTATACGAATAAAAAATTGATTAAAATCATTTTACTGCTTTATTCTAGTTAATCTCATTTTTTCTAACGAATTTTATATTAATTTATAAATATAACTATTTTTTAATGACAGTTGATGAATATGTAACTATGTTGTTGCCATTAAAAGATTTATTGCAAATTTTTATTTTTGTTTACATTGTAAGAGTTTTTTAAATCTCTATCTAAGAAATATCAATACTAATTTATTGATAAAATTTGTATTACTATTGCATGCAAGTGTTACCCTTAAGCTGTATAATTGTCAAAATATTTCCATAATACCTATGGCAAAGCCAATCATTCCGTTCGGAATGATTAATTGATTTAGATTTGATGCCAGCGGAATCTGCAACAAAAAATATCAAAAGTTGGAGGAAAAAAGAAAAAACTGACACACAAATGTCAATTTAGATCATTGCCATTGAAATTTGTTTACATACGCATAATAACGCGAGACCAATTGTTATTAACCCTAACATTGATGCCAACCATCTATTCAAGAAAAAATATGAAAACAATCGGGGAGACTGTTTCAAAAAAATATTACCTTCCCATTCTATGACCTAATGGACCGAAAATATTAGTTCCAATTAAATATGAAATGGACGCGGGCAGAAATGCTGCCCCTTGTTCCCAGTTTGACGATTTCATTGTGTCCATCATCCAGAGCGGCAATGATGGCTCGAGAATAGCTATGCCTAAGTTGGCAAATGTTATCGCTCCGGCCGTTACAATGATGTACGGGTCTTTTACGAGCGTTAATAGTGACGCTCCCTCTTGCTCTTCTGTAGTTACGCGTGGTTGTAATACCAGTAATTGCAAGCCTTTGAAATAAGGAATTTGATTGAAACTAGTTTTGTTTTTTTTGTACTTGATTTTTTTTTATTTCTCGTAAAGTAACTGTGATAATGATTTTGCGAGAAAAAAAAAATGCTAATATTTAATGCGCGCATTATCATAATGACTCCACTGATACTATTTTTGAAACTTACATCCGTCAAGAAGCGCCAGTATTGCTAATACGACAAATGGTGAACTCTTTCCTACAAATTCGTACATCACTCCGCCAAATGGGGGACCAATTAGTACACCTAAAGCAAGACCTCCTAAAGCGATGGCCATACTGTTACCTAATTGATTATTTATTTATTTTTTTAAAAAAAAGTTTATTATATAAAATAAAATTTAAAAATAGAGTGATTTATTTTGAAAATTAAATATGCGTTACTATCATAGTTAATGAAAATTAGTTTATTATCGTATAAGTTGTAATAATTTTCGCCATAAAATCAAATTTAAATAAGTTATGGATATAAATAAAATATATAATTTCTACTCAATCAAAAATTAGTCGAGAAATTTATTTATATTTCTCAAAAAATTTTTAAAAAATAATAAAATTTCACATAAAATAGCTGATAAATTTATTCTCACGCGAGAATGCAAACAAAATACTCTGCGCCGTTGAAAAACTAATAACATTAATAATATATAATTTATAAACTATATTGACAACTAAAATAACCTAAGCTATAGTCAAATTAGTTTAGTTTTTCCAAAGAAGAAGCATACAAAATAATCAAAAAAAAGAAGAGAAAAACTAATTACATATTGAAAAAAGGTCATGTTTTTATTAATAAAAAAAAGTGTGATTCGTTAACATATCTAGACTAAATAATAAAGTATTTTTATAGATATATCAACCCCTTATCTAAATTTGTAATGTAATTTAACTAATTTTCATCCAAACTTAATCGGTTTTGATATTTGGGTTTTTTGAAAATTAGTTTCAAACAAAATATGATGTACTATCGTATCATCGCATTTATTTTTGTTGCGTTGCGTTTCAAAAGTAAAATTATTAATTTAATGACAAAAAGAAAAAAAACTATTACGTGTTACGTGAAAGCAATCTTAAAATAGTGACTCAAAAAAATCTTTTTTTTTCCTTTTAATAAAAAGCGATTAAACCAACAACAAAAATCAAAACCTCGTTCACGATCATCAGGATATCTATCGGCAAGCATTCCCATTCCAGCAACGCTAGTGAACGACGAGCCAATGCCTTGCATTGAACGAGCGATAAATAATGTTGGATACGACGATCCGATTGCGAATACTTTATTAGTTGAGGGAGAAAATCGTTATTTCGTTATTAATAAAGAGCTCTCGTGTTTCTGAAGATTTTTTGTTTGTTTTTTAAAAATGTTTTTTTTAGGTGCGATTTATTTACTTACTCATTGTAGAAAAGAATAAAAGGATTAAACCAAAAAATAGTGGCCAACTGTAACCTATTCTGTGTGGAAATTTGTTAAGATATTTTTAATAACGGATATACAGTTAATTTTGAGTTCAACAGAAAAATAAATAAATAATGTTTTTCGATGACAATCGTTTTTAACAAATGTTAATATTTAACAAAACAAACAAGAATAACTTAAGCTAAAAGATAAAAGAATTTCAATTTTTTTAAAGTCACACACATTGACTTATTAAAATAACATAAACAATTTTGATTATTGTGCCGAAATAACTGTAATAAAGTGCCTTTTAAGAGCTAAATAATACATATTTCTCTATTTTTGTTTGTTTGTTTGTAACTGACTTGTTTGTAAGCGGACCAATGAATGGATTAGTAATCGCTTGCACAATGGGTTTCGACGCAAACATGATCCCTACTTCTCCATTCTCGGCTATTAATTCTTGATGTCTGAGCGTGTCCTCAGGTTTTGGTGTTGTAGTGGTTGGCAACTCTGTGGTTGTCACTGGCTCTGGTGTTGTTGATAAATCTTCCTTTTATGTTAATTGAAAAAAAGAGAGAAAAAATTGGGGAGAAAGAAAAAGAGATATAATATACTGGAAAAGCACTCTAACTTTGCCTGAAATCAAGTTTTATGTGTTTCGCTTGTTCTCTAAATAAGGTTAAAAAACTAAAAGAAAAATTATTGACATTAGATTACCTCTTCTTTGCTGCACTTTTCAATTTTAGACGCTTGCCTATTCTTCGCAGTCGCAATATAGGGCAACAAGTTAGGGGTCTCTCGTAGCGCTGCGTCGAGTGCAGCATTGTGTAACTGTATCGGCGATTGCGTTGCTGTACGCAATGTCTCGTTCAAGATTACCATATCTTTTTGATGGTGCAGTTCGTACAAAAATGCCGGGATTATCGGTACTGATGTTTTTTTTATAAAAAAAGAAAATATTCAAAATTATTATGATTTTAGCTTATGTTTTCGAAAATTATATGTTTCGCTTATTTTTCGAGTCAATTGTATTGATCTCAACCTTATATATACCTGAGGGTATTATTTATGTTTATTTATGCAACAAACTCTGTGATGTAACAGTATTTATATGTTTATTTAAAAATATTCGTATTTTTTTATTATAGGTATTACCTGTCGTACACTTTTCATTGTGTTTGATTCTTTTTGAGGGCCTGTGAACTTGAAACTGCACAATAAAGTAACATAACCGAACTAAAGTTAAAAATCGATTATAAAAACTCTCTTAAAATGACCGCATATGCAGGCTTAATGTGACCACAAACCCAATAAATTTAATATATTTGAAAAGTTGTTAGGTATTCAAAAATATATATATATATATATAATTTACTCAGTTTTCGTAAATTATTCAAAAAAATTACAAAATTTAATCACTGTTTTTGGTTAATTATTGGAAAATTATGTAAAGCGGCCCTAATTTCAAGTGAAAATTTAATAGCTTTCTATATAAAAAACGTACTCGAGTTTAAATGCATCGACACTTCAGCAGCCACTTAAGTATTACTTTATATTTTACAAAAACCAGTTGAAAAAAGGATTTTTTATTTTTAGTGAAAACCTACTTTACAGAGTAATTTGTGACGCGAAAAATAGTTATCACGATAAATATATTAATCGTACGAGTGATGCCTAAGTTAATTCAATTACTATTAATTTCAATTAGCTAACTATTTTGCCACGATTTTTTGTCACTGTCTATACTACTGTGTTTCATTGTGGCGCACGAGAGAGATATATCATTATCGCAGAATTCTTGATGACTGCTTTTGACTCAGTTTGACAATAAAAGTCTTGACCTCTGTCTTTATTTAATTTAATGATACCTGACTATTACATCGATATTGAGATAACATTATTATATTTAACACGTTTGCTGAGTTTATATGGCTTTTATTTTTTATTTTTTAGTTTTTTTAGATTTTTTGATTATGATAATAAACTTGAAATGCGGATAATAAATAGAATTTAGAATTATTTATTATTATTTATGAACTATAATAAACTAACCGTTTATTTTTGCTTAAATAAAAAATTTAATTTTTCATCACCGCTAAAGGCTGAGACATATTATTATAAAAGGATATACCTTTTTTTACAAATTGTATTATTAAACATATCCGCTGCTGATTTATTATCATACAATGAGAGGGTTTTTATTTTCAATAAAAAACTTTTTTGAATTAATTCCGGATTTTTACTTAAGTTCCTTCCCGTTTGATTCCTACGAAACAAACCTCAAAATATGGATAAATTGATTGATTTCAAGTTTGATATTCAATATTATGAGTGGGCTAATAATAAAATGTTGTTTGGGAGCAACAATTCATAAAATAAATTGATAAGCGTTTATTTAATTTTGCATAAAAGCAATCAAAGAGTAAAGATTAATATGCAGTTTAAATCTGTTTTATGTGCAATTGTTCTCTTATCCGTGAGCATCACAATAGCTTTCAATCTAAATGACGAGTAATTCCCTATCAATAACCTAACTATTATCCATAAACAGGTGCTACGAGTGCGGTCTCTCTCTTTCTCTCACGCAATCACTCAATGAATTTAAGGGAACTCTCTTTAGCATAGAGTCTATACTGTATACAATATATGCTGCGCTCTAACACATACACACACAGTTTTAAATCAATATTGTCAAAATTATAATGAATATTTTACGCGAATTGTTCTTTGAATTCAGTGGAAAAAGTCGCGCAAAATTAGAATAAGTTATGAGAACAGTTTATGAATATCTAAGCCATACATTTCGTCGAAACACAAGAGCATTCACACAACCTTTTCTTATTTATAAGTTCTTATGGCAGCTCATCAATCCCTGCCTCATATGCTTGATATGATCAAACGGTTATATGATTAATAGGACTGAGCATTCTTTATTAATGTTTATAATATTTTTGGATATTAGAGTTTGAAAAAAGTCAAAGTTTGCGATTCAAAGTTCGCACTACAATTTTATCTTATATATTAAATGTTTCATTAGATTACAAAATTATTTTTAATCTAATATTACCATATTAATAAAGAAAACTTTCATGAAAAAAATTTTTAGAAAATTTTTAATAGGTTTTACTCGATTGTTCAACTCTTAAACAGTTCAACTTTGTTAAAAACGTTTGTAATTTAAATAAAATTCACATAACTATACATATCTATAAATTTAAACTATTTTTTTGAATATAAAAAGCTTGAATATATTAAAAATCTTAAAATGTTTCTAAATATTTGTGTTTAATGATACACCGAATTCTATTATAGTTTCTATAATTTCGTATAGTTCACTATAAGCAACAATAAATTTAAAAAAATGAAGTTTCACGAAACTTCAAAGATTCGTATCTCGGATTAAATAAAATCTTATTTTAACTAAACATAGAAAAATCTATTTTTAACAGCATTTAAATAACATGTAATTTATATGATGTTTTAACTGTTTTATTATTTTTAATTTTATTCCAATATTTTTTTCTTTACCAGTTTTTTTTTCTTTTCTCTCTCCTTTTTCTTAGAATAAATTTGCTTTAGCGCTGCTAAATAAATATTCATTGAAGAAGATCCTGTGCTGAAATTTAATATACTGTACACAACAGTAATAAAAGGATGGAAAAAAAATTTTTTTAGTTAAGAATATAACCTTAAATAAATTTTATGAGAGAGCTTTAATATTTAGGAGAAAATGCCAATGCTTTACGATGTTAAAGACATTTATTAGAATTACATCAAAAATTTTCTCATAACCTAAAAAAGGCATGAAAAAATTTTGTCAATTTTATTTTATCTTCTTTTCTTATATTTGGAACGATTTATAGTTTCGGAAAAAAATTCTGCTGATGTGATAAATGATGTATTTTTAGTTTGATCGGCAATTAAGCACAAATTGTGTGATAATAATGAGTTACATCGATAACAGCGTATTTCGGTTTTAATTAATTCTTTAACGATGCTTTTTATATATAGTTAACGAGTACTAAATTGTTATTAATTTAAATTTAATTTTAAATGATCGATAAACGGATAGTATACGGATAGTATTAGCTTTGATTGTATTAGTTATATTTTTATCAGATTGTTTTTTGACTTCAAATATTTTTTTTATGTAAATTTTAAAACTTTATCAAATTTATAATACACGCTGGAAACTAGAGTTATTATAAATTATTTTGGGGCCTCTAATAACTTTATTATTAAATAAAAAATTTCTTAGGTCGCAGGTAATAAAATCAAATCATAATAATTCTTTTTAAAAAATCAATAATAATCCTCTAAAAACCGTAAAAAATTAGATCAACATTCCTATTATTTTAAGTTATTTTCTGCACTGTATATAATAAATTGAATGCCGAAGTGGATCAGCTTATAAACTTCTTACTTAATAGAAAATTTCTGTTAACGAGCTATCTCTTAGTAGATCTAACTAAACCTTAAGATCTTTTAATCTTTAAGTTAAATAAAACAAGTCTTAACAGTGAGAGTAATTTTTTATTTTTTATTTTGATATTATTAAATATATAGTGACACAAAAATTTTATAGATTATGGATTAAACAAGAAAGGAACATTCATTCTTAAATGCGCTCACTTTTTTAAGATTAATCCATTGCTAAGAATTTGAGATAAAAGAAAAAATTAAATATTTAATTATTGGGCATATAAAATATCGTAAGATAACGACAAGACAGACGGATAAATGGACGGAGCGACACGCAGCGTCAAATCCATAAGCTCGATTTTTGTAAAAAAGAAGTGAGATAAAATTTTTATTGCTGCCTCGCGCTTTAAGAAACTTAATAGAATTTTATCTTTTTGAAAATGTAATTCAATTTTAGTTGGTAAAAGATTCTACATTTATTGACAAATACTGTACAGCACACAGTGACATACAATATTCAAATTACGACAATAAAATTAAAAGTAATCATAGTTTTTTTTATAGTATTTCAATAACGCGGTTCAATTTTATTGTTGTAAATTTTTCTAGCAAAAAAAACGATCCTTTTAAGATAGAACGGCGAATTTTTTATACAATAATATACATTGTTGAGTATCTATTCTATATTTTAAAAAGTGGTGCTTTTTCCCGAAAATTTTTAAAACACTATCAAAGCCAGTTAAGACGTGTGTTTAGACTCTGAACCCTTCCAACCAACTGATATTTCTGGTACCCATTTTTCTAAACTAACAACTTCTACGCTCAAGTAAAAGAATCGCTGATTTATTTTACGGAATCGAACCCTCTGTCGCCATTGCTTAAGGCATGACACTTTAACTGCTAAAGCAATAAATTTAATTAATTGCCTAATTGAAAATTTATTTCACTTTTTTCGACTCATTCTATCACTTTAACAGTGTGAAAAAAAAATTAAAATAATAATTTAATATTCGTGAATAAGGAAGAAAAAAAACATCCAAGAAAAAGATTAAATTAAAGACTCGATTCTAATTGGATTAAGTTAACGTAGATATAAATAGAGAGCGAGCGAGAGAACCAAAAGCGCTGAGCTTCGAGATAAGTCTTTACTGGTAATAGCGCTGTGATTACGGTTCATTCGTGTGACACTAATTGCGCATTGTATTGCCCCGAAAAATATAATAATGGATAAAGAAGTTTTATTCAGACATAGCTATATATCTGTTGTTGAAAAGCAAGAATCATCGCGGGTTTGATTAAATCGCGAAGCAGTTAAAATAATAGGACTCTCTTCTCTACTCTTCTAGTTTACTCTCGTAAGCGTAATTTGTAAGTGAATGAAAAAAATGATAAAAATTAAATAAAATAATAATCGACTTAAATTAGAAAAGCTATTCATATACATATACAACAACAAAAAAAATCGTGTAATAAAAAACTAAATTACAAAAATAATTTGTTAATCTTCTTATTTAGATATTTAATTAAAAAATATATCACTTTAATCAAACTAGGAATAAAAATTTCGTGCTTTTTAACGGTAATAACGAAACTATTTTTAGTAAATAAGAAACTTTTTTTTCATAAATGGCCAGAAAACATAAATCAGGGATTAAATTATTTGTTAACGATGATGTTTCACGATTTTAATATCAATGTCTAAATTTTTCAAATCTCACTAAACTCGTTAAAAAAAGAAGGAAATAATCGCTATTTTTTTCTCATTAACTATGAAATGACCTTATTTTCAAAGTCAAGTGAAGTAGAAGAGAAAAAAAAAAGTTGACACTACGGTTCGCAAGAGTTATAGTTATATTATGCTTATATTTTATTATTCCGACGTGTGATGCTTTTTCTTTGCTCATCCTTTTTTTCCACTAAAACTCCATTACATACGGTATTTGTGAGAACAGATAAGAACTGGCAGAAACGCATGCATATTTCTGGCAATTGTCAGATTGATGAACGCTGCGTGAAAACAGTGTTACTCGCACTTGTTCTCGAGTCTTCTCAAGTAGTTTTGGGAAAATAATTATTCATCTGTACATTTAATTATCAGAAGATTGTATAAAACTTTTCTTAAAGCTTTACTATTAATTTCCAAAAGAAACAACATTTCATAAAATTAGTGAATTTATATCATTAGTAGTATCAGTAGTATTGTAATGTTAATTACGATATTAAATATAAAGTTTAAATACAATAATAAACTGTAATTTATAAACTATATGAATGAGCATAGACCAGGTCTATAACCTGCAAAGTTACTCAAACTGCTTGTCAATACTTTGAGAAAATGTGTTAACATTCATAATTAAAAAACCAAAAAAAAGTTTATAATCCTTTTTGAAATGTTAACTAAAATAATGATAATTATCAGCAAAACAACAACAAAAAATATTTTGACTCATTTCATATCTGTAATACAGATAATAAGAATGAATTCAATATGTGTGAGATTTAAAATTGTGATTTTGACCTTTTTTTTCCGTAAAATTACAAAAGCATATTATAATCATTACCGACAGAAGTAAGCAACATGTTGTCCAATAATAATCCGATGGCAACTATAAGCAGTACCAAACGTCTCGAACCGCGGCATTGGTTTAGCAAATCGTAAAACTTTTTCTCGACTCCGACCGCACAACTTTCCTGGTGTGTCATTTAAGATAATTTATATGTGGTGTTTAAGTCGATCGACTTAACTAACGGGAAAAAAAATCAACGAAAATTTTTTCTTTTCCTAAAGCGAAAGAAAGAAAAAAAACAGTATTTTTAAGTGATAGAAAAATAAGCAAAAAAAATAATTAAATAATTAATTCAATTATTAACGATAATCGTGTGAAACGAAAAACATCTATTTGCGCAACAATTGGTGTTGTTATATATATTAAAATAGAACAGAATTCGGCACAGAATATTGAATAAACGTCAAATGATAGTATAAGGAAATCAAATTATTGGTAGTGTTCTCAAGTATCGCATACAATGTCAAAGTTGGTGAAAAAAGCATTCTTGCGATTCTCAGTTAATGAGTTGAGAGAAATAAAATGAGAGAGAAATCTATTTGTGTGTGAAGTGAACGGTTGTCTCTCTCTATATAATAATGATGGTATTGCTCTTTTAACCATCGAATAACGTGAAAGCAAGCTATCTTCTCCAGAAGCAGCCTATCTATTCTCAGTCACTATGAAAAGAGCGAGTATTTTTAAGGGGAAAAATGTATATTATATACAATAAATAAGGCAAATGCCTGTTCAATAAAAGCTTAGGAAACGAGACGTTAATGTGGTAAAGGCGAGAGAAAAGCGCATTCCGTTGTAGTGCATAGTGTAGTGATGCTGATGCTGCGACACTACTACATCACTAGTGTACCTCTCGCTATCGCTCTCCATATGCCTCACACATACTCTCACACACACTCTCTCTCCCTCCCTGACTCTGCCTCTACAGCTTAAGTTAATATATTCTATAAAGATATCGCTGTGATCACTATAATCAACGTCTTAAACACCAATTTTAAATCAAGAAGTGACGAATACAAAAATCAATACTCCGAACAATACTATAGGGAATTATTGATTTCAAAAGAAAACTTTATTGAACTATTGAGTTGTAATATATATTTCGCTATATCCACACGATTTCGGGCAAAAAAATTATATGCTTATTGATTATTTAGTAATTGATGATTTAATCGGCAAATCGATAATAGGTCAGCCACTACTGGTACAGTTGAAAGCGTTTACATTATACTATTATACGATAAAAGCAATGATATCGAAAAAAATGAATTACCTCTGAACTGAGCCATGTTTATTAAATAAACTAGACTTTATTCGCTTCCTTCGCTAACACTTTTTCGTGCAAAAATAACATTTTTAAAAAAGATATTGAATAATTATTTTTAAAAAATACTATTTTGGTTAATGCTGTATAATTATATGAATGACCAAAAAAATTAACATAATATTATATCTCGATTGACAAAATTTATATCTGTTTCATTATAATAATACTCTAATTATATAATAATTACAATACTCTTAGGATAATAATTTTTTTAGTATATTTTATACAAATAATGGAAATAACGAGTTGACTTTAAAGTGATAATGTAGTTTTGACATCATTTCGTAATTACGCGTATAAAAAGTGTTATAATGTTATAAACTCTCAGAAGAATAAAAACTTCAAAAATTACTGATCGATGCACTCTGAAATAATCCTAAAAGTGAGAAAGTTCTGAAAATTTCTTTTTAGGCTTTTAATTACCCTACATTATGTAAATTCATTCATCTTAATTAAAATTTAAGTACAATTATAACGAATACACTTTTTGAAAATTAATTTTGATCATTAGTTTTTTGCTCTAAATAAAAGCATCGATATATAAGCATAAATATATAAAAGTTATAGGAGTAAAGATTAGTTTGAACTTTTAGAAATTGAGAAAATAAATTATATTAAGACTTAGAACTCAAAAGATTACTGGAAGAACTGGAACTGTCGGAAAATAACGTTAAGTATTTCAATAAAGCGAAAAAAAACAACGATCATTATTATTTTTAATGTCTCTTCTAAGTTATTATAGTAAATTTTTAACAAAATAGGAAAATTTCTATTAAATCATATCAATTATACATATTATATATTTAAGTAAAAATATATACTATCAAGAAAAAAATAGAGATTAAATATTTAAATACAATTAGTACAAAGTCTACAAATAACAATAAATTTTTGGCGAAACTTTGAAAATTGTAATATCTTTTTACAAAAATATACCGGTAATAAAAAATATATGTTCATTAAATTTCATTTATATATCATTTATTAATACAATCTATATTTATAGTCTATATTTAAAGTTAACAATAACTCACCAAAAATAGGAGTTTCTACTAAAACAACTTTTTAATTAAGTTACTCACAAATCAATTCAAGTAATAACTCTTCAAAAAAACGACAAAAACAATATATAAAGAACTTTTAGAGTGTGTGGCGAAAAAACCTGTTGAAATATCCAAAGACTATGCTTTTAGTAGTAAAAGAAGAATAAGGACTAGAGATAATCAGAGAAAATAGAGGAAAAGATGTTGGAGTGCGGGCACAGAGCATGTGTGCCGCGCATTAAAATCAATAATTCATTTCAAATAATAGAATATTTGGTACGTCTCATACAACACCGAAGTGAATGCATTCAATTTTTGAGCTCGATTTTAATTCTGGTAAATTAAATGGCACTGAAGTAGTAGTACTGTTATTCATTATTAGATGCTCGCTCAGGTGAGTTGCCTTCAAATTATTGTTGTCGACTATAATTAATTTCTTTGGCGGTCTTTCAGGAGGTTTGCTGTATTGTTTCATTAGATAAGTTCGTGGCGGTAAATCAGGTGGTGGTTCAGCAAATTGAATCGCCTTTAATTGCAAATTATTCAAGTCATGCGAAAGTTGATCCGATTCTAGAATTATCGATGGCGTGTGTAATGACAAAGAAGCGGATGTATATGACGACGAGGAACAAGAGGATGTCTTCGATGGATTGGATGAGGACGAGGATGAAGATGACGAGATTGACGATCTATTAAAACCATTTGGCGTTAAAGAATGAATAATGGTATCATTATTTTCATTTTCAATGCAGACTTTGGTTTTGTGCGAAAATCGATTCTTGGAAACGAGCGGTAAATATCCGTTCGGCAAAGTTGGCAGTCTTCTCTTTGTCGATATTGTGTAGAGAGTTTCGTTCGATTTGCAATGAGTTTCGGGTGAGTTAAACGTTACCGGTTTTGTATTCACATTCGATGCTAACGATTTTGATGAGCTTGGCTTCAGTATCGATGCGATTGGCATACTATGTGATGGTTTTGACGCGTTTGCGTTCGTTTCGTAATGATTTTGGTGATAGTCTTTATAATCAGATTGTGTGCTATTAGTAGACGGCAGACCCACTGTATTAAGCGATGAAGAGACAGGTAGTGACGACTCCTTCATTGTGACAGCATCGTCATCATTATTATTCCTCTCACGACTACTGTAACCATTAGCAGAGATAATTGATTGATCGATATAATAGCTGCGCTCATCAGACGCTTCTTTTCTATACTGTTCTGATTTCAGTAGCGCTGCCTCTGCCACCACTGTATTTCCTCTTTCTTTCGCTATTTTGTATAATAGTATAAACAAATGTTTACTCTTTAAATCAACGCCTAAAAGAAATGCCTTTTCTAAACAATTGTAACGCAATAAATGATAGAAAAATCGTTTCGCTAAATAATGCATTTCGAGTTTAAACATTTCGCATAAATCGTCGTCAATCGGTATCGAAGGCGTGAAAAAGGTGGCCAAAGTTTTCTCTAATTGCACCTCTTTTACGTCACTTAATCGGTCATTAATCAAATGATTGAATATGGTATTAAGACAGAAATAAGCGATATCGCAATAGCAGTTCCAATTAATTGTTTGCAACGCCGCGATCGCTTCGCTAATCTTTTCTCTCTTAACGTATTCGGTGATCAATGTTTTATTATCAATAATGTCCGGCAAAGTTATCAAAACTATTTTGCTCTTTTCTTCGTTAAAAAGTAAGCATAGCATTGTGGATGTGATGAATTTAATGTGCCTTAAGTGACATATTTCGTCATTAAATAGTTGGTCATAATTGATCGATAAGGTATTGAGAGCGTAGTCATACAGCGATACTCTTCCGAACTGGTCTGCGACTGTGAATATAGCGTCCATTTGATTGCACGTAAAATCAAACGCTTTAACCGATGAATGGAGAGAATAAAGAGCATTCTGTTCGATATTGAATAACGTGATACTATCGTCATCGCAGAGCAAAACAATTTTATCCTGCGCTGACGTGAACTGCGCCTTCAGACAAGGCCGTAGTAATGGTATACGTATTGAATAGATTTGCTGCAAACACTCAAACGACTCATTCATTTCGAGTATACAGTAATTTAGCACATATGACGAGTCGGTCGACTGTTGAAGTAATACCACTTGACTTGGATTCCATTTCATAAATGTTATCTATAAATGAAACCAAATATCAATTTTTTGATTGATTCAGTTATCTTTATGTGTGAATGTGTGCGCGTTTGTGTCTGTGTGTAACTTAAGTGTGCACTAAATTATCTAATAAATTGTCACACAAAGAGTGTACAGTTTTAATTAATTAGGAAAAAAATTTGTTTTAACAACTAAAAACAACTAGTAATTACCTCAAGGATATTATTATTCTAATTCAAAGAATGAGATTAGCATTAATTTCAAGTTTTGAGTTTTTCTATCGTATTATTAAATAAAACTAATAATAAATAGGTTATGTAACAAGATTTTTCAATGAAAACTAGAACATCCATTGAGTGATTTGGAGATATCTTAACTATAAAAGTTGAAACCTGACAATTTAAGAACTGATAAATTTATTTATAGCCGCAATTATCATAAAACATAATTAATTAAAACAATATTAAACGCATTAAAGTAGTAAAAAACAAGTTTATAAAAACATGAAAAATTCACCTCAAATATTTCGCCAGTAATACAACTACATGTGATTAACTCGAATATATGTTTGCCAAATCTATAAACAAATATGTTGGCCATTTCCCTAAGCCTTCTTCCAGGTGCAGACCACGGAGCGACGGTATTCGTGCCAGTCTTCCACCAAACAATTAACAGGTCTCCGCTATCGTTAACAACTAACTTACGCTCCGCTCGACGAGTGGTACTGTTCTCGAGTTCAATCGTAATTAACTGCGGGTTTCGCGACGATATCTTCGGTTTGTTTTGGCGTTTAGCTTCAGTGCTCGCACTCAGCGACACATACGTTAACTTTGGCTGAGTATATGATACTAAAATAAATTGATCCCTTAGTTCAACATTGACAACATGTTCGGACAGCAACTTATTCAACAGGTACTTGTCGTGCCGTATATTAACAATCGAGTGGTAATTATAACCATTAAAGTAAATGTGAGAAATCACTCCATTATTGAATATGATTACCATAGCGTTGCAGTCGTCAATAAAGTCGATATTAACGGTACGCAAGTTTGTCATCATATTCCCCAACTCTTTTAACTTTTCCCTAATTTTCTTACGCTTAGCTTCACTTTTACTATCAATACGACAATCTTTCAGTACGTTGATTGACTTAAAGCGAAACATTGCTTTTAATTGCAAAATAGCTTATTATACGGAGAGTGAGAGAGAGAACGCACACACAACACAACACAACACACACGCTTTTAAATCAACTTATTAAAGGCTTCGTTTCACATCTATTGACACAAAGATATGGTCGTGTATTATATTAGCATTTATTTTCGCGAAATATAGTTGATTTAAACCGTAACACCACTGCTCACAAAACTTGTATATTTTGTTTTGTTTTAGTTAATATATTTTGGTTGTTGAGACGCCTTTTTCAGACCCACTTTGTTGTATGAATCTGTTTTTTATGTGTATGTTTTTGTAATAACACAACACTGCACACAACACTTCGCCCCAATCTCTCTCTCAATTTAATTTGATGATTGAAGACATTAGAGAAAACGAGAGAACCTGTTCTCTGCACACAAATTAGATTCCAATACACAATATCACATGTGTATGCATTTGAATGGTGTTTTGCTGTTCGCTGTTATGGTGTGAACTGTGAACTGCCAGTTACAGATGTACTAGTCTTGTTGCGTTCACATCGAGTATGTGTCTCTACAGTGTATAGACTGTATACTGTATAAGTTATATGAGTGTATATATGTGTATATGTGTGCTCTGCTGTGAAAAGTCCTCCAAAGTTTATTTCAAAACTTTTTTACTTTTTTATTTAATGCAACGTACAGTCACTGACCTTGAATATGGGCATTCATTTGTTTTGGTTAAACTTGTCTCTTTAAGTACAAGTTTTTGTAATGTTGTTTGCAGCACACCATCAACTTTCTGTGACTTATGTAACTTTTACTTTAGTACAGTAATTTATTTAAATGGTTAAGTTACTGTGTATTTATAATTTTTCCCCTCAGGGTTATTAAAAATGTTTTCTCGAGTGTAAATCATTAAGAGTTTTTTTAATTTTGGTTATTAAACGTAATTAATTAATTTATTGTTTCTTACAGAAACGAATTTTAATAATAGCTTTGTTTTAAACCTAATTATAAAGAAAATTTGTGCAAATTATTTATGCATTAACTTTTTTAAACTTATAATTAATATGCGTTAAATTAGATTATGGGATAACGAAACAAAAAATCTTTTGCTATAAATAAATGCGTTGCAGTACTGTAATTCAGTATTAATATTCCAGTTTTTTTAATAATTGATAGATACTTTGTTATCCCAGTTATCCATTGTTTAGGTATCAGTATGTGATCTCTAGTATTCGTCTGTCTAAAAAAATTGTTTAAAATTCAAAACGGAATATACATATTAGACAGGTATTTGAGGCTCGCCTCAACACTCCCATGTTATTATTTCCGGATAAAAAAATGAAAATATTTTCTCAATAAATATCCTAACGTTAAAACAGGAATTTTGTTATATAATAAATGAACGCATTATATAATCAAAAGTGTTCTAATAAAACCTGTGCACTAAAAATGTGTTTTGGTTGAGTGACTAAAAACTGTCTTATAAAAACTGTTCTAAGTTTATATTGTGCGCGTATTGGAAAAAATAATGAATACATACTTTTAAATTAAAAAAATTTGAACACACATTTGTTTAGATCTTTGTTAGAAGAATATTTTTAATTTGTGAATTGGTTTAATTTTAAAATTTTGATTATAATTATATAAAAAAATTATAATTTCTTTTTACAACATTTAAATGCACATTTACAGAGTAACATACTGTAACAGTCATACTAAGAGTGTTTCGAATCGAAACTTTCGATTGCTTTACACAGCAGTCAGTATTTATGGTTTAACTTTAAAAAATCGAAACTAATGAAGAGATTATAAAAAATCAAATCAAAAGTATTATTATAATAATATAGCAAAATTTTAAAACTCATATTATTTATAAATATGAGTTCTTAAGATGCAAATAATTATGTCTATAAATAGTATGATTTTTATAATTAGAATCAAAATTTTGGAATATGTTTACTTTCTTTTAATATTTTGCTAAAATATCGTAAATTGTTCAACAAAACTGAATCAAATTTAAATTTTATAATTGATAGCATCGGACGCAGAATTACTAACAAAATAAAAAAGGAAATTTTATTAATTTAGGAGACTATCTTTTACATATAACAGTTCACAAATTAAAACAATATTAAATATAATTAAGATAACAAAAAAAAAACCAGAAATGAAAGCAAAAAATTATATAAGTGATAGAAAACTATTTTTAAACGCGACTTATTTCCAGTTGAATGTGTGCTGTGGCTGGTCTGCTGAACTGCGCTGAACTTGTTTCTATATTTGGTGGTCTAATCGATTCGCCACTGCTCTCATCCGGCGGTGTCTCGCGAAACAATTGCCTGAAACGAGAAACAAGCGATGCGTGCGACACTTTACCACTTTCTGGATTTGATTTCTTTGCGTCTTTGAGAGAAACTTTGAAATTGTTTGACCGCCAAGTGCTGAACGCATTAAAGTAGAAACCGAAGCAAACGAGTATCCAAAGAGTGAACGACGACAGCAACAGAACTATTACCGCAATGATGGATATTGTGTCCCAAAACGATTGAGAATAATATATGACACCGTGAATGCACATATCAAAGCTAACGATGATCGCTGGTATTAGTATGAGAAAGCAGATCAAATCAAAGATCATTAATCGACGGTTCGCGTTGTTTCGATCAAACATCCAATCTTTGAAGCCTCCATTCACAGTCTTCACCCGAAGCTTTGTTTTGCAGAGTTCGCACCGATTTGTCTGCTTCACTCCCAACCACTTCTCCATGCATTGGCGATGAACTAAACCAAGACTTCCTTTACAATTACACGGCGATATGAGCTTACCTTTCGATTTGCCGCAGAAGCATATGCGACACTTCGGTCGCGACAATGTTTGTGTCGCTTCCGTACTCAATGCCGTTTCTTTCGATACTTTTTTACTCATTACGGTATTACTAATCAAAAATTGTGTTTAATATCAGAAACAATTTTCTTTGAAACTCTTTTTTGATAAATAACGATAACGATAATGTTGCAATTAAACAATTCTTTATTTAAAGAATATTAAATGAAACCATTATATTGTCTCGCGAAAGCATTCAACACTTATTTCAGTTTAATTTGTTAATTAACAAATCTCATTGTTATGCGTTCGTTCACTGAACATATTAGTTAAAAAAAGATTAGCGCGAGAAAACTTTTTATTATTGAAAAAAAGCGTCAATCAAGCAAAGTTTAAACAAATAAATTTGGTTTATTGTCCATTTAGATTAATGGTCGCATTTTTGAGACAATAAATCAAAACCAATTTCTTCGAAGAAAATAAAATTTGATAATTAATTAACATAATAATAATAATAAAATTAAATAATCATTATACTGAAATTGTAGCGCATTTATTATTCCAAAAATGCTTGACTAATCTCTCGAATAAAAAAAATCTATACTATTTTATATAGATATACATCAATCAATTGAAGCATTCGACACATCATCAATAATTAACGCTCAATTAGCTAAATGTGGAACACTAATGTTGTTACCGTAAAATTAAAATTTTAATTATGAATAATTTATTCGCATAAAATTAACAAATAAATCACCAGTAGCTAAGCTTGTTTAAATTGTTTTATGTTTTTAGAAATTTTTTAATCGACTTCTTTTTATTAAGATTAAAATTGATAGCTTTTTCGATTCATTTAGCATTAGTTGTAAATCAAAGAATTGTTAATAATTATAGATTATAGTTTTCAAACAATTTTAAGTTTAAAGAAGAAGTTTTCCCTCATATGTTATTTCTTAAAGTAAAGTAAATTTGCTAACTGTAGAATAGAGGAAATTATATTTTTTTAGAACAATACGTCACATCGAAGTAGAATCTTATATCATTCGTTAGAAAAGATTATTAAATGTGGGTAAAAATATGGCTGCCAATACTATATGGGGAGGTCTTATCAAGGCTTAAAGTTTTAAAATCAAAATTTACATAAAAATTGTCATAGGAATAGGAATATTATTTAAGTAAATAAATTTTAGAAATTTCAAGATCACAAGATATCATGAATTGGGTAAAGCAAGATTGAGAGGAAATTTGTAATAATTATAATTAAAATTTTGATTGCGATTGTGAAGCCTAGTAACTTTGAAGCGAATTAGGAATGCTCGACTGCTGGTGTACTCCCGGACCGGTACTGCTGCAGCATGTGCTCGACTGTTATGTCATTGATTGTGAACACCTCCCGGTTACTTCGTGCGTCTGATACAAAGTTATTTATTTCATAATTTTCTCAATTATAACTTATCTTAGTGCATGAATTTGCTTTCATATATTTATGGCATTCATTTATCTCTATTTCATTTTTAAAATATAATACACAAATTTCGTTTTGATTATATATCGGTATTGTAACCAAACACCGAATAGTTTAGACTAAAATACTAAACATAGATATTTACAGAAAGTTTGAATAGTTTGAATATTATTATCTAGTTGTTTAAAGTATTGTGGTTAAATGTGCCATTATATTATATTTTTTGTTATAAATAAATTAAAATTAAATCACGAGATACTGCTAAGAGTGCGAGCGAACAAAATGCTTATATACTGTACTCAGTAAAATTACTGGTAAATTAAAATCATTCACTAATTTTTTTTTGTTAATTATACTCAATTCTAAAAGAAATCTGATAATCCTTTCACGTTTGTTCGGAACTTCATATTTTTACATTGTCTTAACAGATCAATTAAAACAATTTCGGGTATTTAAGCAATGCTTCTAAATGTTTCGCTTTCATGTGTTTCGCTAATACGCATTGGAAAGGATATTACAAATTAGTAAACCCAAAAAAACAATGAAGTGCCGGTATTTTTATAGTGAAAATAGCTTATACGCGTTAATCCTTTGCCCCAGAAAAATCTGCTATGCATTGCAAACTTTATGAAACACGCTGTATAATCAATTTACGAGTGTCAAGCAAATTTAAAATAAAGTGCTCTCCGCTTCAGGTGAATCATGTTTCATGAAATTGCATTGTCATGGGATTGAAGATTTAATCTCTTAATAATAAAAATACACAAAATAAATGTCTATCAAAGTACATTCAATTACTAAAATGAAACATTTATTTAGTTATAATATAAAACTACTACACAACATTTGAGCACTACTACACAATTTTAATAATGTTGAACACTATTTAAATTTTCTTAATAAAATTTTCAAGTTTATGACAATTATATATATGACACTAATTAAACTTGACTTTTAAATTGATACTTTAATTATATGCTGAAAATAAACTAAATAATTAAAAAAAAACTTTCGCTAAGAAAATACTAGCAAGAAATAAATAAAATAAATAAGAAATAAATTTCGAATGAACGTTATAATAACTTGATTTAATTAAAACAATTTTTTAATAATAATTTAACTTTTTATAATCGGCTTCACATTTACTACGAGCGAAGTTTTTACTAAACGAAACCCGAGCTCACAATCACAATACACAATAACGTCAGCAAAACGAATCGCAACGCAACTCAACTCCGCGCACATGTGTTCTGCGTTGCAATAAAATGCAGACATTATTAATGTTAAACATTTTTTAACAGTGATCCACACACTAACAAACAGTCATTAAATGCGAAGTCATTTTGATTTTCGTGTATAGCATTGCAGTCATTGCCATTCAAAGCCTGTGTACGGAGAGAGACATACACATCAACCAATTATTTATACATAACAGCGTTTTTTTGTTGCTTAATATAGTTACTCAAATAAATAAATAATAATTAATAACCATTTTTATCGTAAAAAATAGTTATTATTAATTAGTAGTTTTTGTTTAATTTTGATCGACAAACACTTCGCGTCATTTATTAATTAATTTGAAATTCACAGCCATTTTCAGCACGTTTTGTGTGTGTTTCACTTCTCACACAACGATGGTATATATAATATCACTTCTCAATTCAATTTCATTCTCCCATTTCGTCACTTTTTTTTCTTCTCTTATTATCACTCTTTTTAACATTTAATTTTTCGCATTATTATTAAACTGTTTATTAACGTTTATATATTTCATTGATTGATTTGTGTTTTTTTGGTGTAAAGCTAATCGAGTAGTAGTGATGATTTAAAATTGAAGACACAATGAAGATCGACAGAAGTAAATCAAAGAAAAGTTCCTCTGAAGTGGTAATTTCCATATATTTATATGCATCAAATATTTCTCTTATCAAATACTTGATATTACTATTGATAAACATTATTGATATTATAATATGTGTGTTATTCTAATACTGTTATGATAGCCTAGCGATTGCAAGTCACTGATTGAGAAGTTAAAGGTTTGCAATGAACGCGAACTGTTAGAGGAACTGAAGAAAATCAAGTCATGGAACTGTGGAAAAGTAATCAAAATTATTTTATCGAGTTTTTTTATGGGTAAATTATAATTATTTATTGATTTTCAGTGCGAGTTGTATCACTGGATAGACGTGTTGGACGTTTTCGACTCGATATTAGAGTCGTGTTGTCATCGAGACAACGAAAACCAATGGTCACTACCTGTTGATCTTCCCAACAATGAAATGGTTAACTACTCTTCAATTTATTGGAAAATAACTTGATTCTAATATTATAATCTTATTTAATTTGACAGAGAAAAGAGCTTCTTATGCACATAATAATGTTCACCGCTTTATTAATAGAGCATAGTTTTTCCCGTCATCTTTACAATTCAATGGAGGTTTGAATGTCTCAACTCGTTTTTAAGACTTTTTATTTATCTTAATTATTTATTCTGTTTTAGCACTTAATAACGTTATTATCTTCGAGTGATATGCAAGTGGTTTTAGCTGTACTCAATTTGCTTTACGTGTTTAGCAAAAGATCTAATTTTATATCGAGAATTAGTACAGAAAAGCGTCAGTCACTGCTTACCAGACTTACATATCTCGCAGAGGTTTGTCGCTTAATTTACTTTGACATAATAATTGCATCGATTTTTATTGAGAATTTGTTTATCTATAAATTGTGGAATCAAATTAAAAATCGATGGCTAAATAATTAGAGTTTGGCACTTTATCAAAACCTTTTCAATGTTTTGATAACGACTTAATCTGATTCTAACAGTATTTAATTTGTTTGCAATAGAATTGGGGCGGAAAGGAAAATGGTTTTGGTCTCGCAGAGTGTTGTCAGTCATTGCCATTGTCATCATTTCCGTCGAGCGCCACAACACTACATTTCGAATATTATTGCGACGAATCTGTCAACAAAAAAGCGAATTCGTTGAGTGTTATACACATTGATAGTATCGATCAAATCGACAAGCCATTGGCACAAATAATGGAAGAACTGATAGAAACATACAAAATTCCAACCGAAAAGCAAATGCTATTATTCACTCATCTAAGACTTGCCCAAAGTTTTTCAAACTACAGAAAGCGTCTTCAATGCGTTCAGGCGAGACTTCAGGCCTTATCGATAATAGTTTACTGTCAAGCGATGTCTTTGCAAGAGAACTCATCATCACTTTTATATAACGGACTTATCGAGGAATTAGTGGATGTGTTAGAGTTAAATGATAATAAACTAATTGAGATTAAAGCCGCGTCTCTGCGAACATTGACATCAATAATACATTTAGATAGAAATTCAAAGTTGAATGTGATTATCGATGTGACGGGTGCTTCGTCTTATCACGGCTTTCTGCCAGTATTAGTTCGAAGTTGCATTCAAGCTTTAATCGACGGCAACACAGACTTATTTCCGCTGCCGTTCGCGACGGCACTGTTCTCGTTCCTCTACCACTTGGCGAGCTATGAGAATGGCGGCGAAGCGCTGGTGCAGTGCGGTATGATGGAGTCGCTCCTCAAAGTGATCAATTGGAAGGGAACTGAGTCCGAGCACATCACGTTCGTCACTCGCGCCGTACGAGTCATTGATCTCATCACTAATTTGGATATGACGGCATTTCAGTCACATTATGGTCTCAACGCGTTTGTTCAACGTTTAGAAGTGAGTTGTTTTTCCATTCGATTAAATGTTTAGTTTTTAATTAAATTGTTATCACTATCAGTACGAAGTGGATATTTGTCGAATAGAACAGCCATTTATTATTGAAATTGCGTCAAAACCGGATAAAAGCTCTGACACTGCGTCGAGCGAACAACCGATGTGTTCTACGAGTGGCGTTACGCCAATGGAAGTCGATTCGATTCAAAGCGAAGCTTCTGTGGCCTTTAATTATAGTGATCAGCCCAATAAAGAATTGCAATGTTACCCACAAAGAGCTGCACTCCTCAAATCTATGCTTAACTTTCTGAAGAAAGCGATTCAAGATCCGGCATTCTCTGACGGTATTCGACATTTAATGTATGGAAATTTGCCGCGATCTCTACGACACATAATAAGCAATGCTGAGTATTACGGGCCGTCGCTCTTTCTTCTCGCCACTGATGTCGTAACTGTCTATGTTTTTCAAGAACCTTCACTATTATCTTCTTTGCAAGAAAGCGGTTTAACTGACGTTGTTTTGCACGCTCTGCTCGTAAAAGAAGTAATTGTATAAAAATTGATTTGTTTGATTTTTGCAGAGTATTTTGACTTAAAATTTTTCTATTGATTAGGTTCCGGCCACGCGTGAAGTTCTTGCGTCGTTGCCAAACGTTTTTAGTGCTCTTTGTCTCAATAATCGTGGATTGGAAGCATTTGTTACGTGTAAGCCATTCGAGCGTCTGTTTAAAGTGCTGCTCTCTCCTGATTATTTACCAGCCATGAGAAGACGAAGGAGTAGTGATCCGATGGGTGACACAGCATCTAATCTCGGGAATGCGATGGACGAGTTAATGAGGCATCAGCCAAGTTTGAGAACAGATGCCACTGTCGCTATAATAAAGGTATAATTAATAATAAATTTATACAGTATTTTGAGTTATAATTTTTCTTTGAATTATTAGTTACTCGAAGAGTTGTGTTCATTAGGAACAGATCCAAACTATGTGTGTTCAAAACCTGCCGCAAAAACCAATGATTCAACTGTTTCGAGTGTTAACGACATGGGACGCACTAATACTGCACCAGTTGGTAATGAAGCCGGTTCTTCGGATGAAGAGGAGGACGAAGACGACGATGCGACTGCCGCTGCAGCCACTATTACTCTAAAAGCCACCACTAGTGACGCTAAAACTCCTGTTCCACTCGTAGATTATATTCTAAACGTGGTTTGTATTCTTCGCATTATTTTATTTTATATACTAATTAGAACATCTAATATCGTTGATAATAATTCACTTATTCGTGATTTTTTTCAGATGAGATTTGTGGACGCAATATTAAGCAACAACTCAACCGATGATCATTGCCGTGAATTTGTGAGACAGGAAGGTTTAAAACCTTTATTAAACATTCTTCAGTTGCCTAACCTTCCCATTGATTTTCCAATGTCTCCGGCATGTCTTTCAGTCGCGAGTGTATGCAAATCTATTTTGGTAAATATTCTTCAAAAAATTATACAATTTATTATTTGATATTAGATTTAATTTAAAATGAATTATTTCCAATTTTCGCGTATATAATTACTAATGCAACAATTAAAAACATTAAAACAATAAATTTTGCCATCAAAACAAATAGTTCGCTTTTTTAATTGTTGCATAGTTTTATTTTGTAATGAAAAAATCTATTGAACTAAAATAAAATTGATTTTTTTTGTACAGAACTTAGCTCACGAAAGACAAGTATTAGCTTCTGGTTTGGAAGCACTCAACAAAGTGTTAGATAAGTTAGATTTACTTCATCGACCACTCGATCCTCCTGGTGGTAGTGTTCTTTTAGAAGAATTAGTTGTAGCATCAAGTAATAATTCAAATAACGATCCATTTCAGTCATCATTAGCGACACCGCTATTGCACTCGATGTCTGCCGCTCACGCATACATTTTAATGTTCGTTCATGTTTGCCGTACGGGTCAAAGTGATATCCGAAATCTGTCAATCACTCACTGGGGCTCAAAACTAGGGCTTCAAGTACTGCAAGGTTTAAGCCGTCTCTACACATCCCTCGTCTGGGAAAGCACCGTATTGTTAGCACTGTGTTCGGAAGCGTCGGCTTCTGCCACCTGGCAGTTCGGCAGACATCAACTCGAACGCCTTACTAGTGCTCTCAATTTAAATGACACCGACACTAATGAAACAAATAATGATCAGTTGGTTTGTTCGACCACAAGCATGGAAGTGGACGAAACTGGTGATAGTAATCAGGAATCGAGTAAGAAAAAGAAGAGCGTAAATGGCACTCAAACCAAAATGACTGCTCAAATGAAACAAATAAAGCCATTATTAACTAGTGCTTCAAGACTAGGTCGCGCTCTCGCCGAACTGTTTGGACTTCTTGTTAAGGTTTGCTTCAATTATTTAATTTAACGTTTCGATCGTTGTTCACTCAATATCGTATTTTAATAATAGTTATGCGTTGGTTCGCCGATAAGACACAGGCGTAGTCACCATAACGTTCAAAACCAGCCATTAGTGCCTTCACCGTCTGCCAGAAATGTGGCCAAATCGTTGACTAAACTTCTCGCAAGTGGTCTTTCGTGGCAACCGCCGCCAACTTCGCCTATCCCTAAATTTAGGTATTGTCACTAATTTAATGATAATCATAATCATATGCACTTTAGGTATCTGTTTATTCACGAATATTATAATTATGATTAAACTCGAACTGGTGCTGATATTGTGATGCAATTTACTGCATCGTTGCCATTCATTTTTTAAATTAAATCTATGGCTGGTTAAACAGTTTGCTACATAACTTTTCTATTTTTTTAGATTAACATTTTATATATGTTCCGTTGGCTTTACATCACCGATGCTTTTTGACGAAAGAAAACATCCATACCATCTAATGCTTCAGAAATTTGTTCTCTGTGGCGGACAAGATGCCTTTTTTGAGTATGTTTCCACTATATTTCAAATGATTTGTTTGTTTTATTGCAATATTGCTTTGTGTTACTTTTTAAAAATTGTGTAAACATATTTTAAAATTCACAATTTTATTTGCAACAGCACTTTTAAATGGGCCATAACTCAAGACAATAAAGTTCCTATAGAGGAAGGTCTCGAACACGCAGACTTGCCAGAAGGCGCGGGAGAGTTTCTTGACTCGTGGCTTATGCTGTTGGAAAAAATGGTTAATCCGCGAATGGTTTTAGATTCGCCGCACACAATGCCAAGCAAATCAACTCAACCAGATTTCGTGCCCTTCGATCCCGTTCAGTACTTGATACGTACTCATAGAGTGAGTCATTTTTTATTTTTCATTATTTCATTATTTATTTCTAATTATTAATGTTTTTTCAGAGAGCGTTCGAATGCATTATGCATTTGTGGGACAAAAAGCCTCTTAAAGTTTACGGTGAAAGAATGTCTGAATCAATTTTGGCTATTCTTTGTCACCTTTTGAAGGGTGAGTCAATTATTCAAGAAAAGTTAGCAAAAGATAAGGATACAACCGAACCAACTGTGACAACCGCCACAACAACTACTACTACCGCCACAACAAATCAAAATGCGACCAATACTGTAGCGAACACGGCTGCAGGCAACGCCACATCGAGCAGAACCACTCAGAGAAGAACTGAGTTGGAGGAACAAGGAATAAATGGAGACCATTTGCAGCAATTAATGGATATGGGCTTCAATCGCGAGATGGCTCTCGACGCTCTCATGCAGTCAACAACAGTGGAACAGGCGACCGACTATTTGTTAAGCCATCCCAACCCCGTCAGGCACACACCTGTAAGTTTTTCATTATTTTCGGTTTGGATTGCGTGCATATTCCTTCAGAGGCCAAATTGCAGTTTTTTAACGCTTTTTGAGATCCATAAATATGCGAAATAAAAATTATGATATTAGGGATTAGTTTTCAGCTAATTCTGTAAACCTTTTTCTATGTTATGTAAAACATTATTAACAAATAATATTGAATTTTAGGGTTTATCAACTCATGATTGGGAAATGTCGGAAGAGGATCAAATGATGAGAGCTATAGCAATGTCTTTGGGTGAAAATATAGGAATCGCTGATGAAGAAGGCGAGCCCGCAGCGCCGAGTGAAGCCGTAAATGAGCCAAAAATGGTGAATGAAGAGCCAATAACAAAGGATTCGATGGACACTTTTACGAAAGGCATACTTGCCGGCTGTTTAAGACTTTTAGACACATTGCCAGATACTGTTTATCGAATATGTGATTTATTACTCGCTGTCGCCCAACGAAATGGCGAGCAATGGTGTTCTGATATGATAACCGAATTATTACAAGAAATTTATTCTAATATTACAAAACTAATCGAAAGCACAAACTATATGCGCGAACTCGACAAACGAACGGTTACTGAGTGGGCGTCACAAGTGGCGCAAATACCAGAAGCGTCGAAAGCGGCCACAAGAATACATTTATACACTCTGTTGTTCGAAGAAATGCGAATACAATGCGCCACTTTATTCTCTAAATTATCAATAATCGATGATATGGTTCATCTATTAGAGACCGCTCAAAATTTATTAAGTCTGGTCGCTATTAATAACAAGAATAGTGTGTTAACACCCAAATGGTTGGCGCCTTTAATATTGCTGATCGACTTGTACGACAAAGCGGCTGTCGCTTCATCGAGAAAAGCGCCGCTTTTAACTGCTACTAAAAGACAATGGAAATGGTTTGATGACAGAACAGGCCGATGGTCTGCATATGTTGCCAGTAATAATAAAGCTATTGATGACGCCTATAAAAATGGTGAACAAATAATTAGATTTTCTGCCGGTCGAAGACGTTATACCGTCCAATTAAGCACAATGGTTCAGATTAATGAAGAAACCGGTAATTGGAGACCTATTATGTTTGTGATCGATGACAATAATAAGACGATTGATGAAATCGAAAGTAAGTCGGAATTCAATGATAAAATAGTGCCAGGACTGGAACCTCGACACTGCCAATCCTTAATCGCAACATTAGTTGGTCTCATAAACATTCCTGTGGAAGCCGACACTCTTCACGCAGTAATGAGATTGTGTCTGCGTTTAACACGCAATTACGATATCGCCGCTCAATTCGCTGAATTGGGTGGTGTCAGAGCTATTCTGCAATTAACGCAGGCTTCCGCGTTCACCGGATTCACCTCTTTAGCCACACTGATAATACGTCACGTGCTCGAAGAGCCAACAACACTGCGTCAGACAATGGAGAAAGTGATTCGTATGCAATCGCATCACTCGCCTATCAGTTGTAAAGAAATGCATTATATTATGAGAGTTCTTGGACCGGCCGCGTGTCGCGACAGTTCTCTGTTTAAAGAAGTGGCAAAAACTATGCTGAGAATTAATTTAATGCCATTAACCAAACGTGAGGAAGAAGATCCGCGCTCACTATCATCAAACTCGACACAATTTTTGAAAGTGTTACCCGGAAAGCAACAAATCGAGGGCTCATTAATGCCAGTTAATGTTACGCGTGAAGTCATTAGTGATCTTTTAAACGCGTTAGCAGTGAAAGCAATTAGCAGTAGTGTGGATGAAACTGTGACTCAGGCTACAACGAGTGCCACTTCCGCTGCTAATGACAATCAATCTAATATTAATAGCGTATTGTCGTCATCCGATATATTACAACAGGACGATAACGACGAAGCGTCTATCGATGACACGACTAATGCCACCGAAACTCAAAAGACAAATAATGACGAGGATATGAATAGCAAAAAGAATAGAATATTATTGACTCAATCCTCGATTCTCCGTTTATTGGCTGAATTGACGCGTTCTTATAATGTGGTCGCAAAGTTAATATGCGATCATCTTTACGCAAGTGGTATGTCATACAGTTTTCATTTTTATTAATTTTTGCTTTTCTTTATTACTAATTATAACTATCCATGCTATATAACAAATGATATATTTTTCGTAATTATAATTAGTTCTTTTATTTTTTCATTTTCATGCTTTAATCTATTCATTAATATGTAACTAGTATTTTATTTCAACATTTAAATTAAGAAAAATAATTTATAACACAACCCTATTAAGTAATGTAAACAGAATTCTTTAATTAGTAATTTCATAATATTGGCGAATATTGTTTATAATATATTAGATGGTCACTTCACTTCTATTTATTTATATTTACTTGTTCTCATATTCATAGTTAATTTTGCAAAAAATGAGATGAATATAAATAGCTTAAAGTCTAAAAGTACGTAATTAGACCTACACCTTATCCCCGACACACAAATTATGCACAAACATGTTCCAAATACTTATTCTGCTTAATTATTTTGCATTATTAAATGATCACCTGATTCTTGTTCTAAGATTATTTATTTTAGTGTTTAATTTTAAAGGTCAATCGGAATTAATAGCGGAAGAATGTACTGCACTGTCATTTATTTTGGACAGTTTGCTGCCTCCAACTCAAACAATAGGTGATCGCGACTGTCCAGCTTTATCTCGTGTTTTGTTCGCGTCATTAGCGTCAGCGACACACACTCCAGAGGTTCAACAGAGTTTAGTGAATGAAGTGAAGACAGCACTTCATCGCGCATTACTACTGAGCGAATCTAATGAAAAGCACGCACGCATTCAAGCGCTCACATCACTAATCAGCACAATGATCGAGTCATGTCCCGCTCCGACAACTAATTCAACTTCGCAGCAAAATGTGCAAAACTCGCTTCGAAGCCAAACTAGTCTAATGAACGGAATTGTGAAGAACTTACTACGTCGTGGTCTTGTAACTGATTTGGCGCGCGTTACGCACTCTTTAGACTTATCGTCACCCAATATGGCTCAAACAGTTAATGCCACACTTAAACCTTTAGAAACATTATCAAGAATTGTTAATATTCCGCCGCAAATGGCTATTAAAAGCGGAAAGCCTTTGTTTAAACCCGACCAGACATCATCAGTTAATGCTGAAGCAATGGAAGAAGACGTGACCGCTGCGTCTATAACTGTTCAGGCGGCGAATGTTCAATCAAATCAAAACGAATTGATGGCTGAAACTCCAAATGTGACTATCGATAGCGAAGATTATGTTAGATTAACTCAGGACACCAGTGCTTCAAATGCTAATTCTTTCACTGCTGCAGATGGCATCGCAGTCGATGATAATGCCGATAATGATGCTTATGTGATAGAAGGTGTGACTTTTGAACAATTCAATGATAGCGTGCATCCACGAAGTGGTACTTTTGCGTCCGACGAAATTCGAACCGATGATGACGATGAGGACCATCAGGCAGAGATAGAGCACGAAGACCACGTCGAAGAGGGTGAACATCACGATAACGTTGTCAATTCAAATGGCGCTGAATCGGAAAGTGGCGATGATTCACAAAGTGATGACGACGACGACGATGAAGATGGCAGCGGTCCCGATGAAGAACGGGATGATGATGACGACGACGATGATGATGATGACGATGAGCACATCGATGATGATGACGACGATGACGATGCGGAAGATGATGAGGCATCAGGTTATGTGGATCACGACGAAATAAGTGACGCGCTATTTCGTTATCAAGATAGAGACGAAGGACTCGTGTTTGATCTCGAAGATATGTTTCCGTCATCAGTTCTTCATGTCGGCGATCGGTTATCGACACTGCTTCCAATATTAGGCGATGAGCACACAAACGGCAACGACACGGCGCAGCCAACTGTTCCACCAGCTCCTGGAAATGTGTCGATATCTCATCCATTATTAGTACGTCACGGCGATGTTGCGAACACTTCAGTTTTATCGCACTCAGTAACAACAAACGCTTCCACAACAGGAATATTAGCGAGTCGTTCGCATCGAAGTGGAAGACAGAGAATATATAGACCATCATTGGGCGCGAGCGCTGCTAATCATCACAGTTGGCATATTCCTGGTGGCACTCGACACCCAAATCCTCCAGCGATTCTTCAGAGACTACTCGGACCGAACACAGCGCAAGATATTTTGCAATTGACGTCATCAGGTCTTGGATCGGCATCAGCGCCGGCGCAAGTGATTTTGACCAGCAATGACTTTCACATACTTGCGACTGACGATGATTTGTTTGAACTGCAAAATCCTAACAGTAGTTTCATAAATGGAAACTCTCCGTCAACATTAGGATCTGTGCCTTCAGCTATGCTTAGATGGACTGAAGAATCTCGAGTATTAGACGGCGATTCGCTTCATGATTGTGTCTCTTTAATTAAGAGAGAAATAATAGACTGTTTAGAAAAATATAGAGACGAAGAATTGTCTGATAGAAGAGAAAAGAAAAAGAAAGAAGAAGAAGCGAAAAAAGCGAGCGAACAAGAAGAAGAGGCTAAGAGTTTGGCAGAATCAAAGTTAGACAGTGAACAGCAAGTCGATAAAAGTACAGAAAGATTGGCAGCTTCTCTCGTGGAACAAGTATTGGGACCAGCGATTCAAAGCACAGCGATTAGGCTCGAAGAGGAATCGCAGAGCACATCAGCTCTAATGGAAGTGACAGAAACTAATAATAGTGATCTTATTAATATTCAAAATGATAATGAAATGAGTGAAATGATATGCACTGAATCGCAAGTAATGCCCGAACGAAATGTTGATATGGAAGTGAATGGTATCCAAGAAGCAATACCTACGCCTCAGATGTCACCGCCATCTGAGCTTTCGAATGTGTCGTTATTACTCGACAATGACACAAATCGTCCGCCACCTCCCGAGAGACATGAAAGTGAAGAGTTAGGAAATGCAATAACGCCAGAAGATCTTTCAACCATCACTAACACCAGTAGTGAAGGCGTGAATATAACGCTGAATGACGAATCACATGTGAGTGGATTACAAATAACAGCAACACCTACTCCTGAAGCGAGTAGTGTTGTCGAAGTTCACACTAACGAAGATAATGCCGTCACCACTAATCATAATTTGTCTAACGTTATAAATCATACATTAAGCGAATTCTCAAATATATTAGGAGGTAAGCTTCTGTGATACACTTTTTGTTTGTTTTTGCACCGAAGGTTCAATAATCAAATATTATCATTATTTGTTTTATTTTTTATATAAAGTGCATATAAAAAGTAGTTTTCTTACTGGCTTGACATCACTTATTTTGTGTATCAAGATTCTATATTTAACTAATAATTGCAATTTGTTTAGATGTCGAAATACCAGAAGGAGTTGATCCTTCATTTTTGGCAGCTTTACCCGAAAATATACGACAAGAAGTAATAGCCGAACAATTAAGACTGCAACGAATACAACAACAGCGAACAACGAGCGGTGCGCCCGCAGCGCAACCCAGCAGTAGTGCCACAACTAACGCTACGTTTACCGAAGTGAATCCGGAATTTCTTGCCGCTCTTCCACCGAATATTCAGGAAGAGGTTTTGGCGCAACAGCGCGCAGAGCAGCAGCGATTGGCGGCTCAGAATTCAAATCCCGAGACTCCGGTCGATGCCGGAAGTTTTATTCAAACACTGCCACCAGGTTTAAGACGTCAAGTGTTGGCAGATATGGATGACAGTCAACTCGCTTTATTACCATCAGATTTAGCCACCGAAGCACAATCTTTGAGACAAGAATTGGAAGCACGACACAGACAAATACAAGAGCGATTCTTCTCTAGTCACGCTGGAACTGCTTTATCGCGTATACTGCGAAGTGCTGGTAATATTTGTACAACAAATATATTCAATAAATATATATTAATATAACGAAATAAATTTGTTTTGTATGATAGCGTCTGGACGTATGGGAACACGTTATACTATTCATACGGTACCACCCGGTCAGTGGCCATGGAATATATCAACTTCTAGATCAGGCACTGGTGGCAGTAATCTGAACGCCAGTTCGAGCGTCAACGCGCACAGACCTACTTTTACTAGCAGTCGATTCAGAGGTCGACAGTTGCTCGACAACGAAGCTCTTTCGTGTCTATTAATTTTGCTATTTGTCGAAGAACCTAAACTAAACACTATTCGATTGCATAGAGTTCTTCGAAATCTGTGTTATCACATACCAACCCGACAATGGGTTATACAGTCATTACTAGCTATTATGGAAAAAACTAAAGATTTGAAAGATGTTATGGAAGTTAGACCGCGAAAGGGAAGTAATGCGAGCACAACACCGAATCATAAGTAAGCTAAATAATATTTTTGTTTACTGCCCAATGATTATAAACGCGCATTGATGGGAGTGTTCGACAGTTTTGACGACTATTCTCTTTTGAGATGTGTTGACGATACTGAAGAGCAGGATCTCTCGAAGATATTTTAGATTATGAGATATGAGGGCAATTTAATTGTTTTTCTTGATATTATTGAATATAAATTAAGCAATTGAATTAATTTCATAGAACATCTGGCCATTCGCAAGCCTCGTGGCTATCGATTAGTTTAGATGCAGCTCTCGGTTGCAGAACAAATGTATTTCAAATTCATCGAAGCGGAAACATCACCAAAAAGAGTGGCACGTGTAGCCAATCCGCGAATACAATCACAATTCATTCGCAAGCGTCTCCATTAGTTTGTCGTCACGTTCTCGACACACTTATAGCTTTAGCAAAATCATTTCCTAATCATTTCTTACCCGACGCTCACCAACAAACCGCAAAAGAAGACACTTCACTATCTAATTCTCAAACTCCAACTGCCTATAAAGGACCCACAGATTTTTGGGAAGTACTCGTCAAGTTGGATATGATGAGCAATAGTAGAAAAGGAAAAAGTGCTTTAAAGGCTCAAAGTATGTTTCAAAGTTTAAGTTAACATAATAGATTAATTGTGTAGCATTTGCAATGTTTTCAGGTTCAAACACATTCTGGAGCACTCCATCTCAAACAAGCGGTGAATGCGAACAGGGATCTAATATTGTGGAGCCATCGCCGATGTCTAACATAATTAGTTTGCTCTCTCATCCAGTTATTAAACGAAGTTCAATGCTAACCGATAGATTATTACGTTTATTAGCACTTATATCGTTGGCATTGCCAGCTACTGAACAGTCATCAACAGCAGCACAACAAACGCAAGCGACACCAATACAACCAGCAATCGCTGTCAACGAAGCAGTGAGCAATGATATCAATGCATCTCAACAGTCTTCACTCAATGACAGTAAAACTGACAATTTAAATAATGAACAAAAGTCACAATCGTTAAGCGAAAGCTCTCAGGCGGCGAATGAGAAGATTATTGCCAGTGAGGAACAACTTAAACTCGCTGTCGATGTTCTCACCTCAAAATCGTGCTCAGAAGAAGGTTTAGAAGATGCCACTGCATTGTTGCTTAGATTATCCCGCAGTTGTTACGCAACGCGAACAGTAGTACTGCGGTTATTATTGAATGGCGCGCGAGAATTGGGTTGCGTTGTATGTCAACACATCAATTCATTAGTAGAAGAGTTAAGATCTTTAAACGAGAAAAACAAAGACGTGAATGATTCTGGTGATGTGTTAAGTCCAGAAAAGATTGGCAAAGGGTTACTTCAAGATAGATTTACTAATACAACAGTAGTTATCACTGCACCGACAAATGTTAAGCATAACATCGCTGCGCGAGAAGTGCAGTTGCCTTCTATGTCCGCCTTAACCGCTAAAGCTTCGAGTCAATCATTTTTCTTACGAGTATTAAAAGTGATTATTCAGTTAAGAGATTCAATCAGATTACAAAAGAATAAACGAAATGATGGCGTGGCGGCGATGGAAGTGGACGGACAGGACGAGAGTTTAAGCATGGAATTGCATTTGGATGAGTTGTGGGAAACACTGAGCGCGTGTCTCTTAGAATTAGCTGACACTCCCGACCATCACGCTGTGCTTGTGTTGCAACCCGCTGTCGAGGCATTCTTCTTAGTTCACGCCGCGGAGAAAGAGCCCAATCGACGTCGAGACCATAGAAGCGAAACGCGTGATCAGCAATTGGCGCATATTAACCAAGAGATCGCTCCGCTATCGCCTGTACCAGAAGCGTCATCAGCTTCGGACTCTAATTCTGGTGTGGTATCAAATTTGCCAGTCGATACACAAAAGTTCCTAACGTTTGCCGAAACGCACCGTATTGTTCTCAATCAAATATTGCGCCAATCAAATACACCACTCGCTGACGGACCGTTTTCTGTGCTCGTCGATCACACCAGAGTTCTCGACTTCGATGTTAAGAGGCGTTACTTTAGACAGGAATTAGAAAGACTGGACGACGGAGCGCGTCGCGAGGATTTAGCCGTTCATGTCAGGCGTGAACACGTTTTCGAGGACTCTTTTCGCGAACTTCATCGAAGACCATCCGAGGAATGGAAAAATAGATTCTATATTGTTTTCGAGGGTGAAGAAGGTCAGGACGCTGGCGGCCTATTGAGAGAATGGTATACCATTATATCGAGAGAGATCTTCAATCCAATGTACGCGTTGTTTACCACATCTCCCGGAGATCGTGTCACTTATATGATTAATTCTGCTTCTCATTGTAATTCAAATCATTTGAGTTATTTTAAATTTGTTGGCCGAGTGATCGCCAAAGCCGTGTACGACAATAAACTATTGGAATGTTATTTTACTCGTTCGTTCTATAAGCATATTTTAGGAAAACTTGTTAAGTAAGTACAATAAGCTTATAATATTTTCAATTTTATTTTAACAAATTTTAATCTTAACAATTAATTTTATAATGAATTTCAGATATACTGACATGGAAAGTGAAGATTATTCGTTTTACCAAGGATTAGTATTTTTATTAGATCATGACGTTAAAGAATTGGGTTATGAGCTCACATTTAGCATCGAAATTCAAGAGTTTGGCGTAACAGAAGTTCGTGATCTCAAGCAAAACGGTCGCAACGTAGTGGTGACAGAAGACGTGAAACACGAATACGTGCGTCTGGTGTGTCAGGAGAAGATGACTGGTGCTATTAGGAAACAATTGAACGCTTTTCTCGAAGGATTTTACGAAATTATTCCCAAACGATTAATCTCAATATTCAACGAACAAGAACTGGAACTATTAATATCTGGTTTGCCAAACGTCGACATCGATGACTTAAAAGCGAACACTGAGTACCATAAATACCAATCGAGTTCATTACAAATTCAGTGGTTTTGGCGAGCGTTGCGATCGTTCGATCAGGCAGACAGAGCTAAGTTCTTGCAGTTCGTGACCGGCACCTCCAAAGTGCCGCTTCAAGGTTTCGCTGCTCTCGAAGGAATGAACGGATCACAAAAATTTCAAATTCATCGCGACGATCGATCAACAGATCGCTTGCCTTCCGCTCATACATGGTATAGTATTTTCTATAGTACATTCTGCTCGTTATTTCTAACTAATTATACTTTTTATGTGCTGAATTTAATTGATTTCCTTTCTTTCAGTTTCAATCAACTCGATTTACCTGCTTATGAAACTTACGATAAATTAAGAGTAATGCTTCTAAAAGCCATACAAGAGTGCTCTGAAGGATTTGGATTCGCTTAATTTTAGTGTTTTTTTTTTGTTAAAAGGGCTGTGATTTCATAAGATTTTATATTTTCGATTAATAATTAAAAAAATTGTATAATAAAATTGTATTGTTGTACCATATATTCCGATAAAAATAAGGATAACCTTTGAAATGCTGAATACAATACTATAGTTTTATGGTAACATAATAATTTGTAGTAAATATAATACATTAAATAAATTCTTTCAAAAAAAATTCGTATTTTATATTTTTGCTCAAAAATAATTATTATACTTTGGTAAAAAAATGATGATTAGTTAATAAAGCTTTTTCTACAACAGTATAAGATTAGACAGACAGACAGACAGAGAGAGAGACAGACAGACAGAGAGAGAGAGAGAGAGAGAGAGACAGACAGACAGAGAGATAGAGAGAGATTATTTTAATATAATAGTGATTAAGTTAAGCTAAGCTTATAACAATATACAGTACTTTTATCATTCTTCATTCATATCAAATCACACATCAAACAATTATTATGTTATGTCACAGTTTCAATTATTATTAAACAATGCTTATAATGTTATTTTATTATCGAATCACAATGATTTGTTCAATGAATTTAGTTTATTATTAAACCACGAGCTTTTAAGTTCAAATAAAAAACTTTTATCATACATCGTTTTAGATAATAATTGTATAAAATTTGCGTTTTCTAAAATCGAAATGGGTTTATGCTTTTCTTGTAGTCCGTGTTCTTCGTGCTGCCGAAAGAAAAAGAAAGATAACGAAATACCGAATGACAGCATTGAAAGCGCAACCAACAATCAAAATATGAACAAATCGAGTACTAAATCAGACACACTCTCAACTAATAACTTGAAAACGAAAAATATAGTGAATTACAAAGATATAACCAAACATTACGAAGTGACCGACAAAGATTTCAATTCCAATATTAATAACTGTTTAAAGACATTAAAATTAAATTACGAAATAAGCGAACAAATCGGTAGCGGAGGGTTTGGTGTGGTTTTTAAGGGCATTAACACTGACAGTCAAACATTTATAGCGTGCAAACGAATTCATTTACTGCCCGAAAAGTTAATGATTGCGAACAAAGCCTACAGGAAAGCGATCAAAGCTCAGTTTAAAAATCTGAAGAACGAATTATTTACTCTAATGAAAGCGAAACACGATAATATAATTAAAGTTTACGACCACTTTATAATCAATAATTACTGCTACATAATAATGGAATTGGCGAGCGGAGGAAACCTATCGGAAAAGGTCACCAAAAGTGGACCGTTCAACGAACAGTTGGCTAAAAAATATTTCTCACAAATCGTAAATGCTATCTATTATTTGAAAAATGATTTAAAAATAGCTCACAGGGATTTAAAACTGGCGAACGCGTTAATTTGTATCACCGATAACGGAAATAACATCATAAAAGTGACTGATTTTGGTACCAGTCGTGTGCGACTTGACATTCAATCGTCGCAAATGCGTATTATTAAGGATAGAGTACCGGTCGGTACTGTGGCTTACATGTCACCGCAAGTTCTGGAATTGTTCATTAAAGAAAACGCAGTGGAAAGAGATTTATACGGCGATACCGAGAGTTATGATCCGTTTGCGGCCGATATTTGGTGTTTAGGAGTGTGTCTTTATTTTATGCTCACTAAAAAACTTCCGTTTAAACCTAAAAGTGATCCGCGACTCTTAAAAAATATGTTAGACGACCAGAGAAACAGTGAATGGGATTTACCGAAAGACATTAAAGATAAAATCAGCGATCACTGCATAAATATTCTTAAAACAACGTTAGATCCGAATCCTGAAACCAGATTTACTATAAATAAGCTTATTAATCATATATGGCTCTCCGATGCGTACAATTAATTTAATTTACAATAATTACTCAATTATATGATAATATAATATGAATCTTAAGTTTTTTATTATTCAGCGTTATAAAACTAAATAATTGTATTTAAACTAATACAGCAATATATATTGAATGTATACAAATAAACTATTTTAAATCACAAATATTTTGATTGGTTGTCTTCAATTTGTGCGTATCGTAAAAATCATTATAATTTGAATTGAGCGCACATTTGTATGTCACACGTGTTTATCGTGACTGTATGTCAATGTGTAATACAGTACTGTTAACAGTGAAATGCGTTACATTAAATGAAAATGTTGTTTAATGGTAAACAACCGCATACTTATTATCATTTCTATCGATTTAATAACAAAACAGTTACCATTTTAAATAAATATGGAATAACGTATTAATTTTGAAGCGAATTCATTTCAAATTAATTAAACCGAAAATAAAATATCTTTGACGCGATGTCGCAAACAACTAAGAAAAAACACGTCACTAAAGAAGTATTAGATAATTATATTTTACCCGAAGACTCGCAGCAAATCGTTAAAGTGAGTGATAATTGTTAGAATGTGTCGCTCGAAAGCATATTATTATTTGCTGACATTATTTTGTGTGACAGATATTGGCAGGTCGTGGTAATAATCTTCACGAAGTGGTGGACGCGTTCGGTCACACATTTTTGGTTTCGATGCCAACGAAGTTCAGGAAATCGGTTTGGATTAAGAGAGGTTTGAATATATATATATATATATATAATACTAATCACTTTCGTTATTTAAACCATTAACGAATATCGTTTACGATTGAATAGGCGATTACGTGATCGTGACGCCCATAGAAGAAGGCGATAAAGTAAAGGCGGAAATAACCAATATTTTGCTTAAACACCAGATTAAATATATTCGCGATGAGGGAAAGTGGTAAATAGACAGAAGATTTGCCGGTTAGCTTAATATCTAACACTATCTAATAATTTAATTTGAAGGCCTTTAGCTTTTGACGATAACTCTAGAAACGCGATGAGTGGCGACCGAAACAGCGATGAACTGTTCCGAAACACGAATCGTGTGACTGTTGCCGAATCCAGTGATGATTCCGATTATTCCGATTCAAGTGAGGAACAAAGTTCCGAGTCTGAGCGCGAAAATATATAATTGTATGATATACCGGTATATTATGTTCAAATCAAAATATGTTTTCAACTTTTACACTATTTTGTAACATAAAATCATAAATATTTTTTAATATTAAATCACAGCAAAACATTAAAACCAAATACTGTAAAATATTTAAGATTAAAAAATAAAACATTAATAGGTATGAGCGTATTGACTATACCGCTAATTAGCGTGACAATTACCGTTAATACCGGTACAGAAAAAAGCGGAAAACAAATGAACGATAACTTTTATGAGGTAAGTATATTTCGTATTAAGATTAAATAATGCCTGTGAAATTAATTGAAATAAATATTTGGTGCATTGCTTGACACAGTTTTAAGTTTAGTCTGAAAGATTTACTCCTAATCGATACTATAACTTGAAAAATAGTAAGAGTGTGCCAGTGTGTGCTGACGTTTAATTGTATACAATATTAAACAGTATTCGTTCTGGTAATTTCTTATTTTTTAAACAAACGATTTACGAAATTGCGAACACATTGTAATAAAGCCGACGATTCGTGAACACATTCTCTTGAAATTTTTTAATTCCCCAAATGACAGCGCGCTCGCATTTGCCCAGTACTGTTACAGTACTGCTAAGTATTTCTTTTTTTTGTATAAATATATCAATTATTGCATTTATTAAGAAAATAATTTTTTACTGCCCACACTATCGCTGCTAAAACAAACTAACAAATAACATCTTAATTTACAATAACGAGTGTAATAAATCGCTTTAATGAGATACTTAATCGTTAATCTATCCCTTTTGTTATAATTGTTTATAAATTACTGAGTGCTATACAATAAATAAGCATTAAGTTTAGAAAGCCTTTTATGAATCCCATGTTCAGAGTAAAGAAACAGTAATTTATTTTTATTATCTATTTTCACCCGTATTTTTCAATAAACGAAGAAATTTTTTGAACGAAAATATTCAATCGTTATAATAAACGTATAAATTTTCTATATAATTGACACTATACTGACTACACTACACTACACTATACTAATTGACTGATCGTTTTAAACATCAATACATTTAGAATTATCATTTACATTAATTTACACGAATTAACATCTAAAATTGGAGTGTCCTATAAGTTAGAACACAGCTGTATTGTTGCAAAAAATTTTGATATTTTCAAGTTTTAATAATACAATTACTTACACTATTTGTCACTCGAGCGAAATTAATTACAATTTAACAAAATGAGAACAGAAAATATTTAATTATACTCTACATTACATATCTGTTTGTTTCTTTAATCAAAACTAAAAGTTAAACTTATATCGTTACAAATTAATAAATAAAATTAATTACTGTAATCATTAGAATTGTTAGAAAAATGTTGACAATCTTCGCTTTTTATGAAAATTTAAAAATATTTATATTCATGTCAAATTAAAAGTAATCACGACTTCTACACTAGACATTAGTATATTTACGCAATCATTTAAATTATCAAAATCCAGTTAAGAAAGTAAACAGTTTATCAAACGTTATAAAACGCAAAATAAGCTTAAAATAAAATAAATTATCGATTATATATCACATGTAATTAAATATGTTGTCTCAAGAAAATATAATTATTTAGGCAATGAAAAAAAAGTGAGATCATATGATTTCTTAATTTAAACAAATTAAATCAATAAGAAATGTCTAATAATATTTCCATCACATCACTATGATTGGAGACAACACACTATACAGCATACAGTAATATAAGCGTATACATAGTAAAGCTTTTACATTGTTTGATCAGTGGAGCATTTCATTAATTTTATCAATATCTCAATGTTAAGTGATAGAAATTGTTATTGAATTAAGTGAACTACAAAAATAGTTGGAGAGGCGGTATATGTCGCCAATATTGCTATAAGAGAGAGTTACACAACTATTTTGTTGCTCTTTTTTTTGGTAAAAGTTTGAAAGTCAAATGAAGCTAAGCTTACACTCCTAACTCGTAAGACCCAACTATTGATTTATACAGAAGAAGCAGCTGACTCTTCAAAAGAGGTATAGTATTTGTGTTTTCAGCGAAACTAAATTGTTAGCTAAAGCTGTATATTAGAATAAATATGAAACAACTTATGTTCACATCATATATTTTTGTTCGGAGTGTTCCAACCGCAGAATAGATAGCCGTTTTGACACTAACACAAAATAAATTGAAAAGCTTTTTCATAAAATTAGAATTTTTCCGAATCAGCAAATCTAATTGCTTTATATATTTTTAGCGGAAATACCGAAATAATACATCACATAGTTTTACACTTGATTACAAGTAAATAATTTTTATTGAAAAAATGTTTATTAACGTTAGACAGGGATTCAATATCAGGATATCAAATGTATATATATATTGCTGTATTAGGAATGCTGTATTTAAATCTTAGGAATTAAGATTTTTAAGTATTAAAAAATTAGTCGCTTAGTACTTACAGTATTTTTTTTCGATAACTATGAAAATGATTATCTTGAGAGCAGACAAATTGAATTTATTATTGTTAATTATAGTAAACAATTTTTGTTTTATTTTTTATTTGCATTAAAAATTGAAAATATTATCTAGACTATTTTTTTATATGCAAATTCCGCGAATTAAATTATTTTCAGTTAAATTCTAGGCTATAGAAATATTTGACATCAAATTTATAGACTTCTTTTCTTATTCGTTGGGCATTAACTGTAATCTTGATAATTAAAATATTTTACATAATAAAAATAATAACAGTTTAAATAGCATGACTCGAATGAACGTATGAAACGCAAATCACATAAAACGCACGAATTCACTGCATTATATTTTATAAAATGTATTTGAAAACTTCACTAGTAATTGGTTAATTGTGGCAATAGTTTTGGCGTTACGTGTCTACCGAAAAATGAGCATAAATTAAACAGTTTGCACACAGTTAAGCATACACCAATTATTAGGTAAATTAGTTTTAATAAAATTTGATATATAATAGCGATATAATAGTAATGGTAAGAATTGTATATACTTTATTCTAAATGCTCGCATTCGCATACGAATAAGAGTTAGAGAGAGAAAGAGAGAGAGAATGCAGAGTAGCGTAACAGCGCAGCATCTCTTCATACGAAGCGCAGTGAATGTGTTGTTATTTGTAACAAAATTCAGAGCACTGTGAGGTTTAAAATCTTGTGCCCAATCTTTTTACAAAAGGTTTGAAAAAAATGAGAATTTTATAAAAGTAATGCTTTATAATATTCAGTTTTAATATATAATCAGAATTAATAAAAATTGTTAAGAAAACCATTTTCTTTTTCTAATGTTTCAATAAAGATGAGCGACAATAATAAGCTAGAGATGAACAGCTTCGGTGGTTTAATTGGTGACCGACATCCACATCCACATCAAGCTAATAATGCTGCCCCTATTGGTGCTGTGCCTACTGAAGTGAAATTAGTTGAAACCATTATGCCTGAAAGAGGACAGTGGTCTGGAAAGTTAGACTTTCTTATGTCATGTGTTGGATATGCGATTGGTTTAGGAAATGTTTGGAGATTTCCATATCTTTGTTATAAAAATGGTGGAGGTATGATATTTGATATGAAATATATATATAAAATGTATGAGAATCGATCACTGAATAGAAACTCGTCACAAACGTGCGGCCAAATATGAAATTACCTTTTTTTATTTCGCCTATTAATTTAATGGCCACTGAACGAATGCCGCACTCAAATCAAATGCCATAAATATTTTAATAATTTTGTTTTCATGTGTTTATACTCTGCCAGTGACAGTAGTTATAAACTATTTTTATAACCAGTTTGTCTTATATGTCTTTCCCGCTTGTCATTAACACCAGCATATTAATAATGTGTCCGTTTATCTAGTGTTAGCAGTGCTACTGTTGTTAGCACACAACCCTATTATTCTTTACTACCGAATTAGATTTTTCACTTCCTAATTATTGAATATTATTATTATTATTAATTGGATTAATCTATGCGAAGCTATTTGAGGAAATATGTGATTCTCTCACTCTCGCTATGCTTTTTTATGTGAATCAATTATTGTGCACCGAAATCACTGTTTTCAATGCATTCAAGTCAGTTCAGTTGATTTAAAAATTATTACCAGATCTCGTATATATTTATATCTTAAAATGAATTTGATAGAAAAATGTGTACAGCTTAGCAAAAGTATATGATTTTTTTTTCTCTAAAGCTAAACAAAAATTTTGAAACACAGTTTCGTAAAAGTAGTTCAAAACAAATTGTATTTAAATGCAAAATCAATAATCGCTCGAAAATAACTAAAAGAGTACAGTAATGTGTTGTGCCATAAATACCGGTACAGTTGCTGTATCGCAGTTACTTCGCTTTTTTTATATGAAAAGAATAAGAATATAATGAGATGGCAATAAGAAATTTTGATGCATTAAAGTTTTTTATGACAATTTATGTTTTTACATATTGCATGATTTAGACTCATATCTCGTAACAAATGAGCAGCATTTTGCCCAACAGGTGAAATCAGATACTCTTCTCTCTTTCTCTCTCTCTCACCACTCTTTTTCTTTCTTCACTATATATTATTGCGATATATCTCGTAAAAATAGCTATGCATTAATGTTTACTCAAATGACCCCTAAATAAGTGTCATGTCATAGCAAGCCCTATATTATTTCTACCATTAAATTAATGTTTTACTCTAATAAATCAAAATATGTCTTCTTATATCCAGAAAGAGAACTTAGTTTTATCTATAATAAGATTTAATACTTATTTTCGAAATGAATAATATTTTTCTTTCATGATTTATGTTTTTTATATCAATTTTGATTTTTTTTGTATTCCCCTATTATCATGTGTGTGTGTGTTGAGAGAGAGAGAGGAAAAGTTAGCTTAAGCTAAAATTTATTGCTTAATCCCTAACTGATATGTAGCATAGAATTTGTACCTAATTTTGTGTCTCGTACTCTCGTTCTTGGATAATATAGATTTGTCATCACTTCACCAGTTTTTTCTTTTTTCTGTCCATAAAATTCTTATCAAACCACCAAAAAAGTAGTTGAATGATCGCTGTAATATATATATGTACACAATTGCATTAAAAATGGATTCACAAACAAAAATTTCTTCATATGAAAGAAAGATATTAAAATATATTACTTATTCTTTTCTTATCCAATGAAAAGGGTTATTCAAGCGCTCAGCATGTTTTAAAATTTAGCTAATCATGGGTGAGTGATAGCAGGAGAGAGGGAGGAAGAAATGGAGAGGAGGGAAGAGATGGAGAGAGAGAGAGAGAGAGAGAGAGAGAGATGACTTTCGATTGTAGTGAAATTTCACTTCTTTAAACAGAAAACTATACCGAGTTTTGCAATTTTAGCAATGAAGCAAAGAGTGTATTTGTTCATGTTTTTTTCAATTCAAAATCGATACTGGCATCGTTGCACGGTTGCCAAGGATGAAGGCCATAAAAGGGGTGCTGCCGATGCCATCCACTAATGTGCAGGCATGTAATGAGAGGGAGAGGGAGAGAGAGGCTGCATATCAAAATGATTTTACATTTATTCAAAATATAAGTTAACGTTTATTGTTAATGTACAGAAATTTTACTTTTGGGTACAATTTGCGCGAATTGTTATGATGCGGGTAATTATTTACGGTATCGGCTAATAAATAGAGTGCATATGAATTGTTACATTCGCTTGTAATTTATACTTTCGAGCATCACATCTCGTTAAACGTTTCCTTCCAATGTAAATATTTTTTTACTCAAAAGTAATTGTAAAGAAGAGTTCATTATAATGTAATACCATTTACTGAAAAAGAATTGTATGCTTGTATGCTCAACACTTCTTTGGGCGAAAAGCGGTTGTAGCGGTAAAGTTGTGCGAATAACTCAACCGTAAATATTCGACTCTGCTTCGCATTCAAACACATCGCACACAGAAATCGATATTTTTCTTCAGCTAAATCTCACTTATTCTCTCTCTCTCTCTCTCTCTCTCTCTCTCTCTCTCTCTCTCTCTCTCTCTCTCTCTCTCTCTCCACTCTCAACTCTCTGTCGCTGTGTCGTTCTCTCATCTCTTTCCTCTTTGGACTGCTTTTGACGTTTGTATGGTAGTTTAGGAATGCACCAAATGATACAATAACTGGTATAAAGCTATTACATAAGATATACCTTTTCGTACGATAGTAAATTCGGCTCTTTTAAGACAAATTAATTATGGGGAATATACTATAATTAAAAGCTTTTCAAAATCGTTTCAGTTCCTATTTTCAGATCAAGATTTTAGGCGACAATTTATCATAAATAATTATTTCTTTAATTAAATATTGATTCTCTATTTTTTTATCTGCATAGAAAAATAGGGCAATAAAGTAATATATAATTAATTTTGAAAAACAATGAAAATATGACTTAAAAAATTGTGATCGGACATCCTGTTTCCTATATTTACTTGTGTTGCACTCACTAATAATTTTTCTAATTTTTTTACTGAAAAAAAAACTAATTAAACTAACCCTTATCTTTCATATTTTTAGGGAAATTTTTTCAAAAAAGTCTAACTTGACATTATGACGTGCGTCAGTCTGTCAGTCATTTTTAACAGCCTTTTATAGCTAAAATAAAAAATTTCAAAGATTGAACATAAAATAAGGCGAGCTTTATACCGAATGTGCAATTGTTTTATAATTTTTAAGTCAAAGGGTGTATCAAGTAAACTAGAATATGTTAATTAAGTTTTGTTTGAAAAAAATGTCTCAATTTTTATAAAAAATTTTTGTATATTGATTTAATTTTCCATTTGTTACATTTTACTAGTCTGTAATTAAAATGCCAAATAATTTTAGTGACTTACACGCTTAAAGTACGGTATGTGTAAGAATGATGTTTTTTGTATTTTCCTCTAACTTTTGGTCTTCTAAGCGTACCCTTGCGAAAATATCAATTTAACTAAGAAAATATTTAAAACCCATCCATAGCTGACCAAAGAGCTATTATAGGTACTTATAGGTACTGTACTACGTAATCTAGAAAATTTCATACTTTGCTAACATACTGTACACTGAAACTAAATCTGTACAATGGCTAAAATTATAATTATACCATCAGTTTTATATAACTTATATAATGTTTCAACGGTTTGTAAGATGTTTTCTACCCTATTAAACGGTAATCCGAACTTTTTCCAGGTCTCATTCCGAAATTCAGTGGTATATGATACCAAGTAATACAACACAAACGCATTCATAGGTTATAATTTCAATAATTTTGTCGTATGACAAGTGTAAAATTACAGTATACTGTTATGCATTGTATACACTAGTGTACTTTAATCTATTTAAAGTTAATTAGATTTTAATTTCGATGTTTTGGTTTTTAAAATGTGGTTTATTTTAATGATTTAAAAGAAGAAACCCATGATTGTGCAGTACTTAAGTATAATTCGTACATAAATTTGGTGTGTCGTCGAGTATTTAACTAACTACAGTATTTTACTAACTTATGTGCTCTAACCTTCTCTAATGGTATCGATTACAAATTTGTTTATAAATTAAATACAGTAATACTTTTGCATCTAAAAGGTCTCTCGATAGCATTTCTTCTCACAATTTTGTTTGAGAATATATATGATCTGATCTACAACTAATCTTATCGAAATTCCTTATTTCTAAATTTGTTAGAATATATTGATGAGAAATTAATTTTTACTAAGTTTAAAATTTTCTGAATTTATTTATGACAAAGAAAAATTGAATTTCAGTAAATTATATATTTGAAAATACAAATATTTAATTTCTTTTATTAAAAATTTCAAAATTTAAATTCTTACACTTTAGTCGACAATAAGGTATTCTAATTTTCCATTTGATGCCTCAAATTTACATTTCAATTATTTGTTTATTGAAAAATGTCATTAGAGTTGGCGCGATATTAAACCGTATTTTGATCGATACATTTCAATATGTGTGTAAATTTTTAACGCTTTCACAAAATTTCGAAATAGTGAATCTTGTAAACGATATTTAAACTTTAAAATTAAAATCGATAATATTTTAAGGTATAATTAGTGAAACGTTAAAATGACAGAATTCGCTACTCTTCTTACGATCTGGAAGCTAATAATTTGTTTACAGAGATAAGCGTATGAGCAAATTTTTCAATTTTATATGCGCTTACAAATAAGTTAATAAATCTAATTTAAAATATAAAACACACTTTACAGAATTTTTGAAAAATCCCAAAGTGCCTCTCAAAGCCATTAAATACTGTGTTTTATTAAATTTGAAAAAATGCTTAGTATTCAGTTTACACATATGTACAAAGTTCTGGATATCAAGGCTTTATTATTTACTAAACTTATATAATATAAACTTTTAATTAAACAAAATTCAATTTTTAATGAGTCTAGAAAAATTTTGAAAACAAATTTTTAATATTATTTATTGACTAACTTATAGTGAGAGACTCTTATTTTCTTTTAAACTATTATCGCTTGTATAATACCAAAAATTTAGTGTATATCTATTTATCAGTTAGACGAACATCAAAATATAATAAATACAAATTTAATTAAAATGTTGTTTATCTCGAAATGCTTTCAGTAGGATTTTCGTTCCAAACATTATTGTAGAAATTATAATTAAATTTGTTGCATAAAATTCTAGCGAAAGTATAGATAAAAACGGTATGTAATTTTGGCGACAAAAGCATTACTCTGTATGCATATGTTACGCGTTAGGGTTTACTACTGAGAGAAAACTAAAACAGCATCAGCTCAAACTTATCCAATATTCCTCTTATTCCTGTACAGATTCTGCTGAAATAAAATTTAGCGCATAAATAATAGAATTTTTTATTTAAGTCGTCTTAGAATTAAATCGTGATTATCTCAACATCTCTTATCTTATCCTAAAATAACAAAGATGAAGATATAAGTAACTTAGTACTACTGTAATTTTCCAATTTTTCGAGTGCTAATAATTTTTTTAACTAAATTATTTTATTCAAAATTTATAAATTATCCAACGAATGACTGAGTAATAATATACGTATCTTTACTCATACTTAGTTTTAGTCATTTAATAATCATTTAAATTAGATTCTTTTTCCGTAGTTATAAAAAATAATGAATTGGTTATTCGTTAAGTTAATTCCCAACAAAATATATAAGTTATTTAAATTAAAAATAAAAATTTCTTATTTAACCAAAAATAGGTGCATTCCTTGTGCCATATCTTATATGTTTGATAATGGCTGGTATTCCAGCATTCTTCCTCGAAGCGTCTCTCGGGCAGTTTTTAGGAATCGGCGGACTCGGTGTTTGGAAAATTTGTCCAGTATTTAAAGGTAATTAATTTAATTTACTTACACATTGCATTCATTCACATTTAAATTATCATTAACTAATAAATACTATAATATAGCAAAAAATTATATGATTCCGTAAAAAAAATGTGTGTTAAAAAAATTAGTGTTTTATTAAATTCTTGCACTTGTTTTGGCACTTTAAAAGAATAATAATATTGTTCTACTATTAAAATTTCTCAATATAGGAGTTGGATATGCTGCTGCAGTGATGGCATTCTGGTTAAATACTTACTACATAGTGGTTCTTGCGTGGGCATTGTACTATCTTTGGAGTTCGTTAGCATCCGATGTGCCGTGGCGTGGATGCAATAATGCGTGGAATTCTCCTCAGTGTAAATCAGAGTATGATATCGCGTACTCGGAAAGAAAGTGCATCGCAGACCACTATCTCGAGGACTATGATTGCAAAGTCAATAATTCCGTTTTTAAAAGTCCCGTTAAAGAGTTTTGGGAGTATGCTCTTGTCTCTTACTTGATATAGAAAATTGTTCACAAATTATAATATATTGATTTATGTTTTATTATTTTCACTCAGAAACAATGTGTTACAATTAACTGATGATATGGGAAATTTCGGTGATATTCGATGGCCATTGGCAGCTACTTTATTTATTGCATGGGTTTTATGTTATTTTGCCATTTGGAAAGGCGTTAAATGGACTGGAAAAGTAAGAGTCAAAATTAAGTATTACCAAAACTTATTTTATTACTACCGGTTTCTGTAAGATTACTTTAGTTTATGGCGAATCACAGTTTTTCAGAACTTTAAAAAGACTGGATTCTGTAGAGTTCTATTGCGCAGTTAAAATATAATTATCTAGGGTTTTAAAGCGTTAACTTTCAATTTAGCATTTGATTAAAAATGCGACTAGTATTTGTAAAGATCATTTTTATGATTTTTATATTTTTGAAAAATGGAAAAATTATTGTAAATTTGTAAAAATACTTTCATTATAATATTGCATAAAACCTTATAGAGGATCTATTATTTTTGTTTCTAGTAAATATTGTGATCGTAAAGATTAATTCAGAGATTTAACTTTATTTTAATTCCACTACAAAAATTCTGAACTCTTTCCATGAAAATAATCATTATTTCACTCATAGAATAATAATTGCATGAAAATCGTATTACAGATATGAAAATAATTTGATTTAAATATTTCTCATATAAGCTTAATGTGCATAAATCTTTCAGACCTCTCAGAATTATTTTTAACCGAGTTATTGTATAACGAATAACTATTTGAAATGCATATTTATAAGAAATTTTAATAGTTTTCTTTTAATTTTACTTTTATCAAATCCCAATGGATTTATATGGAGACAATAGCTAACAATCTGATACAATGAAAGCAATATTGATTTTATTATATTTACTAACGTGTGTTTAATACTTTACCATTGTATAGGTTGTATATTTCACTGCAATTTTTCCTTACATTTGTTTGGTTATATTGCTGTTTCGAGGTATGACACTACCAGGAGCATGGGATGGCATTAAATATTACTTAACTCCTAATCTCAGTCGTATTAAGGAGGCACAAGTAAGTAGTGAACCAATTTTTCATTAAAAATCAACAATACAGTTGTAACAATAGTGGTAAAAGTGGTTTTAGTTGCGGGTTTCTTATTCACTGCTTATTTCTAAATATTATTACTAAGTTATTGAAATTACGGGAAAAATACCTTTTTTTTGCTGAAGTTATTAATTCTCAATCAACTTTTGATGGATTAACGCAGACTGAAATTAATTCTCCCGTTTTCACTATTACAGAAAATTTTCCTATATATTTCTCTGTATTAATGGACCATAAAATGGTTTAGAGTATTCTAGTGTATTTACTCTCGATGTGAAAATTTATTAGGGGATTAGCAATGACTTACAACTAAATATTTCATAATTATAAACATTTCAGTTTAAGAGCACAAACATTTGAGCAGTATGTGAACCACGGGAATGCATGCATTTAGTTTGGAATAAGATCTTATGTGATTTCGGAAAGACTCCAAACATGCAGTGAAAATACTAATCAGGTTTTAGGTTCGAAATTGATTTACAAAAGCATCAAAGGTTTGTGGTTGCTTTTCAGATTTTTCAGACAGAGCTCTTATGCCATCAACATTCTTCCCGACAACTACGCAAATGATTTAATCTGATAAAAAAATCTTCAGCATTATTCTTTAAAATCATACTATAGTGTGTTTTGAATTTCTTAAGGTATGGTTAGACGCGGCAACACAAATATTTTTTTCATACGGTCTTGGTTTAGGCGCTTGGATTGCTTTAGGAAGTTATAATAAATATCACAACAATGTTCACAAGTATGAAAATCTTGTTTTTTATTTCTTACATAATCTTTTAAATTAATTTTGGCAATATTTATGATTTCTTAATTAATTAAAATTAGTGTTTAGTGATAAAGTAGTCAGCATTTCTTATATAAGACATTTAAAAATATTAATATAGAATTCTTTAATTAATTTATTAAATACAAACATGATTTATAGCGACATATTTGCGAATTTCATGTCATGTATCAAAAGAGTAGGGTATAAACAAATTTTTTATATTAAAAGATTTATCATTTCTAATACACCAAAAGACATAGAAACGTATTAATATTCTGAAAACAAATTTGCATAATTTACACTTGCATTACAAGCGACACTAAAAGTTAATGGCATAAATATTTAAATATTACTTTTAATATGGAAGCAAAAAGTGATTAATAATCCGAAGTTAGTACACTTTAATCGTATCGCAGTAAATAAGGACTAAATTATTAAATGCATTGTTTTGAGACTTTTTTATTTCGAGATTTATAATATAATTTCGAAAAAAATATTATGTATAACTAATCGCATTTAAAATTAAGAAAATAAACCAAACCGACACTTGTTTTACGTATAAACATTTTTATGTAAGTATGCTATTAAACTAAATTGGAATTCAAACTAAACAGTATTTGATGAGTAAATACCGCGAATTTTTTGGGTGAAATCCAAATCGTTACTACATGACCAAAAATTAAGTTCTTTTGTTGTTAAATCGATTGCCATACAATAACTATTATTGAAAGATAGTATTCAATATACACTAACACTAATGTGCAAGAATCGCGAGCAATGCCTTAACACAATCTTGAACTTTGTTAGATTTCGTGTTCAGAATTTTAATATCAGTACGTGAACACGAATTCTAACTCGTAACCTATACTTCCGTATTACTGTTGGTTAAGCAACCGTTTTTTTACTGATAAATATATTATAATCTTGTTTTGCTTTATTGGATTTCAGGGATTCGCTTATTATATCGTGCATAAACAGCGGCACATCACTATTTGCTGGGTTCGTGATATTCAGTATCGTAGGATTTATGGCAAAAGAACAAAACAAACCTATCGAAAAGGTCGCCGTCTCTGGTGCGTAGCCTTTTAAATCATTATATATTATTTTATTAGGATTTCATGGGTAAAAAATCAATAAAATTCAATGTTTGAGCTGAATTTATGCTCTTTTATATTTTCTATGCATTTTAATAATAGCATAATTTATTAATAGATATTCTTGAATTGATTATGAATGTTGTTATGCATAAAATTAATGTTTTCATGCCAAAAATATTTTGTTTTATTTTGTAAGCTACAATAAGATTGAAAATGTATTATTCTTATTAATTGTGTAATGAAGAATAGGAAATTTAGTGCATCTTAATTTTTCCGTATTGTTGTGTTTAAAGACTACAACAAGAGATTTAACTCGCGTTATAGAAATTTTCTAAAAAATATGAATATTCTATATTATTGATTAATAATGCGTAACTGCCTCCTATTCAATTAAATTTTTTTAATAATGACAAATACTCGAAGTTAAAGTAAAAATATTTTAAAATTTCTTTAATTGCTATGCGTTATCTAATTTTGCGCCGAAAGCTCCATACTTTACAATTTTTTACAACAATATTTTCCAAAATAATGCTGCAACAATACAGAGGATATAAGACACAACAACCAGACCCTTTAATATTATATTAAAAATGTTTAGCTATCTGCCCGATAAATTTATTTTCTTAACTTTACTAATATGTTAAGGCAGGGATAAATTGTCAAATCCATAAGCTCGACTTTTCTCATAAGAAAGTTAGCTAAAAAAATATTACCTCGGTTTGATAATTAATGAGTTTAGTTTGCTATACGATTAAATTAAAAATACTTACGCAACACGCTTTGTTTTTGTTAATTAAGCATTTTTAATTAACATTTAACAACATTTTCAAACTTATATCAATTTTTTTACTTAAACTAATAATTATTTATGATTATATATTTATTTATTTATTTATTTTTTCATGTCGTTCTCAATACAGAACAGTACTGTTACAGTAGACTATCCTTCCATTATTAGCTGTCATTTGATTAATTATTGGCAATTATTATTTGACTGCTTTCTAGGCTCTGGTTTGGCGTTTCTGGCATATCCATCAGCAACAGTACAGCTACCATTCTCCCCGTTTTGGTCCGTATTATTCTTTTTGATGATCATTATGCTTGGGTTGGACAGTCAAGTGAGTAGGAAAAAAGTTTTTGACAAATTAGCCATAAGTAATCTCAAATAATTGAAAGTTTCAAAACATATAGTGCCTAATATCACACTTTAATAATAATAGTTCAATTTTATTGTGGTTTTTTTCCTTAGTTTTGCACAATGGAAGGCTTTTTCACCGCAGTTATTGACGAATGGCCGCATATTCTTCGTCCTTACAAAGAATTATTTATACTATTCATTTGTGTTATATCATACTTGATTGGATTTTGTTTTGTTATCGAAGTAAATATTAACAGTTTTTTTAATATTAACTTATTTTTGATTGCGTTGCATACACTTTATTTCATTCTAACTGTAATGTTTGAAAGGGTGGTATATATTGGTTCCAGTTATTCGATTCCTATGCAGCGAGTGGTTTCGCACTTCTCTACCTGGTGTTCTTCGAGGTCGTCGCTATATCATGGTCTTATGGTCAGTACACCAACGCTTATAGCTTATAATTTTTGCTAAGATTTTATATGAATAAACAGGAGTTAACCGATATTACGCTAATCTGGAAGATATGTTACAGACACGGCTCTGTGTTTGGTGGAAAGTGTGTTGGTTTGTTCTCACTCCATGTGTCTGCTTCGTAAGATATCGAAATTATTTTTATTCTTTATATATTCCGCATATTCTTAAATTTTTTTACGTTTTTTGTAACACGACTATACTTATTCCACGTTTCAGGGAGTATTTATCTTCAGTTTAATTCAATATAAGCCGCTTAAATACATGGATTACGAGTATCCACTGTGGGGCCAAATGATTGGATGGTTTTTAGCCTTGTCATCAATGCTCTGCATTCCTTTTTACGCCATCTATAAATTTTTAGTAACACCAGGAGATTTTCCTGAAGTATGTTTCAACAAAACTTTTCAATTAATATCCACTAAGTTTTTGTGTTTTTTTTTCTCGTTTTTTTATTCATTACTAGCGTATGAGAGCATTATTTCGACCAGACATCACTTTAATAGAAGAAGAAGTACGGCAAAGATCGCTTAAAGAGACGGGTCTGACAACTGTGACACCAGTTTAACAGTAGCTGCCAATCAGATGTTTTAATGAATAAATTACTAAATTGTATGGATAAGCTGTCGCCAACACAAATCCTACATCGCATTTGTAGAGACACTTAAAACGATACATATCTTACCACAAAAAAATGCAACTTAGAGCTCTTATTTGGCTTCCAATTTGATATATGATGATATTAAGTCTAAATGATCAAATTTTAATTATCAAAAAAAAATCAGTTTAAAAAAAGTTAGTTAGCATTAACACGTAAAAAATGCTGATTTTGATTAATTGTTAATGCCTTTAAGTTTAAGTCTTCCACAAAAATAATTCTTGTAATATAAATATAACTTATATAACTTTGTAAACTAAAAATAACTTCTGGTCTTTAAATAATTGATTTCGATTGTCTCTCGATATCGAATATATAATTGCCTTCTCTCTTCTCTCGGTTAAGTCTTTGATTATCGAATAGAAAAAAAATACTATTAATTATATAATAATAATTATTGAAAAAAAACATATAATGTAATTATTGTTTTAACTAAAAGAAAAAAGTAGTTTAATCACACTATTTGCTTAAACAAAAAAAACTAAAACAAAGTGTTTAAAAGTTGTTGATTACTTAGGGCTTCCAAACTAAATACTAAAACTTCCATAATTAAGAAAAAAAATCATAATCATATCATAAATGAACAAAAAAAAACTACTTCCACTTCATTTGCAATTTTTACACTAGACTAGACTCTTATGTTTCATACATAATTATTTACTTTTACTTTTATTATTATTATTATTATTATTATTATTATACACAACGCTCATCATATTATATTCATTAAATTGTTTATTGTTTTCCTTTACGCAAAATAAAGTTTTGCGAACAAAAAAATTCTATGAAATTGTGATTTATCAAAAAACAAAACGATTCTATGGCCTAATCAAATGTTAAAACACACAAACAAAAAAAACACTTTTCCATTTTATCTCAAGATATATCACAAGAATAAAAACATATCATAAGCGAAAAAAAAATAAATGATGTAAACCTGTCTTCCAATTATTACTCACACATTATTAATTAATAATATATCGTTTTTGTATTTAGAGTTTATCTGAGAAACACACAAACATACAAAAGCATTACAATCTATTTGTAAATATATTCAATTAACATAATTATACAATTAATTAATTAATATCAATCTCTTATTTAAGTAGAAAATGCAATCATTTAATTACGACACTCCAGTGTACAGTAAACATTCTTTTTCGAAAAAAAAGTACTCCCGATTATTAAAAATTGTTGTTTTTTTAAGAAAAAAAAAAGAAAAATAATTAATATTTGAGAATTGCTTTTTTTAATTAATGAATATATATATGTATAATTATAGAATAATTATGTTTTGCATTATGAAGTTTAATATTTAAATTGGAAAAAAGTTTTCTAGATTAAAATAAATATTTTAGATGTAAAGAAATCGATATTAGTTATTTCAAAATAAAGTTAATGATTTAGAAATTTAAGAGTTTAGGTATGTTTTAATTATTGGTGTTACAGTATAAGAAGAATGCGCAGCATTTATTAAAATCAATAACACACAGCTTTGAATTGAATTGATTTTCTGTATTCATATTCGTCACTTACGGTTAGTTCTTTAGACAGACGGTCTCACTACATGAAAGTCTGGGGGTCTGTTATATAGTTTCTCAAAAAATCGTGTAGAGGGGATCAAATCTCATCGGTCAAATTAACCGCAATTTTCAAAATCTAGAAATTTCACTGGATTTCTAGGCAGGGCTTTTTAGACTTTGAAGATCAACTTGTTTATCAGTAACTATGGATTCTAGTAATAGTTTGTTAGCACATATAACACAGATTAACTTTTGTATTATGATTACTAAATTTTTTCTATTTATTTGTAAATTGTAGATTTAAAATGATTTTTACAGATTTGTTATGGAGTTGAGGTAACAATTTTTGCCGAAAGTTAGTTTTGTTACAAGTTTGTTTGATTTGGAAAGTGATCTAAAAATCAGGTCACATGGACTTTTATAGGAAATAAAAATCGTTTTAAAAAAAACATTAAGTTCAAAATAATTTTGAATAAACTTTAAAGGGCAGAATAACAGACGCAATACATAAGTAGCTTATCGTTCGTCGTTTGCTGATTAATCAGCACTAATACGCTGCAGTGTTAAATAAACACAACACGTTACACCAACACTATCAGACAAAGATCTTTTATTTTTAAATAATAAACAGCTTAGAGCTTCGTTATAATTATTTGCTGTATTCTCTCGTATTTAAATATAGGTATACGAAATAATATGACGTTTACTATTAGTATTTTTCTGTAAGGTAATAAAAGTGCCTTTGATGCGTAGTTTTAAATAATTAACCTTTATCTACGTCTACCAAACCATCATAATTAGTTTTTAAACATACGGGAAATAAAATACCGAAAATATTACCGATTAAATAAATACAGTTTAAACTAACAAAACCGATCAACATGTAAAAATTAATCCAACAGTGAATAAGATTATATAAGGATTATTTAGCTTATATAAATACTCGAAGGTCAAATTTTAAACAATTATCCATAGTTTTTTTAAAAAAGTATAAACTCAATAATATTTAATTATTTTAAAACAATTGCATCTTTTTCACCAATAATATTCGTTGTTAGTATATAAATAATCAATAATAATAGCTAGCAGTTTCAGTCAAATATAACTAAGTTATTTAAATATATCCAAAACTCCAATCGAAAAGAAAGAACGCGGTTTACAGTTAAGATTTAATGGAGTGTAAAAATATTTCAAAAAAACCTGAACTATAAATTATAGATATTAAATTTTATTATTTTGTCATAAAAAATTAAAAACTATGCAATAAAAATTATAAAAAGTAAGATTTATAATACATAATAATGTAGGTTTAATAACGTGATTAAAATTTAATTAAAAGTTTTGTGGTTATAATTTCGAAAAGTTCTAGATTGCTCACTTAATAATATAATCCTGTTTTGATTAATGAAACAATAATAAAGAAAATTTTTGGGGCTATGATAAAATTAAAATGAATTTTACTAAAAATCACTAGTCTATAATTGATTCCGATTCTTAAAATGATATCTAACTGTAATTCGCATGTCTCAAGGGTTTGTAACACTTTGTCGAATTTGCAAGCTAAGTAAACAATTTAAGAACCTTTAAGTATTATATTTTAACGTTAGAAATAACATTTCAAAACTATATTAGTAGAATGAAAACAAAATTGTTCTTAAAATATTTCTGTATTTCTGTAATTTGCGTTTAGTTTTAAAACATCTGTTTTGAAATGTTTTCTTGATTTACGAGTAGTTTGTTTAAGATAATAAATATATATTGAGCATTAATCACAGTTAAATTGCTACAATTCATGAATCTATTTCATGTTTCAACTATAAAATTTAGAATAAAATAAAATAATCCGCATAATGAAGGATAGAGTTAAAGGCAATGATGTGACACAAGATTGAATCACTGAGGATTCAAACATTAAAATCTTCAATCTTCATAAGTTTATTATTGAAAGTATTTTTAAAAAATTTTAAATTAGATTAGATATGTTCTAACAGTTAGAATCGATTTGAAAATCAAAAATTCAGAGCTATTGCTATAAAATTTTTAAAATTAAATTCATTATTTTTTAATAAAACAATAAAAATATGTTGAGATGAGATGAGACGAGTTTTGAATATTCAAATTACATAAAATTATATTATTCTCTATGAATGATCTCAATCTAGAACTTTTAAGTCTGTTTTAATAGTTAATTGAATTTATTTGGACTTTTTTTAGGGCAGTCTTAAAATGGATCGTTTCCAACAAATAAAATGCAATACTGTAATACTGTATCCAAGTTTATTATAACTGGCAAACGAACAGTGAATAACACTCAAATATTATATTCTATAAAAGTTAATACTAAACAAACTGATGCTCTCGATTGCTTAATTGCGTGAAGTTTATTTAATTAAGATGTTAATTAAACTTTTTTTAGCATTTAATAAATTTGCATTTACAGTCAAAAACGATCGATAAACTTTCGATTAAAAGCTAATGTTAATCTATTATTCAAGAGTTAATTAGGATCACATGTCGTGTATCGCGAAATGTGGATTTCATTCCTAACAGTGAGTGACAGAAGTTATTTGACATATAAAAGGAAAAAAATAGAAAATGACTAAAACTAAAGGAATAAGTCAAGGAATTACGCACATCTAGTTTTCGTTAGAAACAAAGTCTATATTGAAACTTACGTTTTTTTGTATAAATAGTAAGCAAATAAATACATTTTCAGTTGTTATACGCATAGAGCGAGAGAAGAAAAAACAGTTAAAAACATTTTAATATTAAAACACTTTATTTGATTATATAGTACTTCAGTGTTTTTTATATAAATTTGTAATCATAACCCATTTGTAAAATTGTTCTTAAGAGCAGTGGTATTAGTAGCACAGTTAGCGAATAATATGATAAAAATATATTAGTATTACATATGATCAATACATGCACACTCACACCACACATACACACACTCGATGGGCTCTATAGTTAGCTTTACATAATTTACTGATAGGCTAATAATGGTAAACATAGAAATACATTAAAAGGAATTATTTATGGCACTACAAAAACTAAACAAAAAGTTTTGCTGAAAAAAATATATAGCCAACATCAAACTTAGTTATAAGTTAGCAGATGGTCTATTCAGGATGTGATAAAAACAACCAATTACTACGCTATGCGGTCACACATTATAGACATTAAATAAGTTATGCATTGACACTATTTTTTTATATTAAGTTTTTTTTATAATCATGTTTTCATCGACTTCGGCTTATGATATCAGCCAAAATAATCACGATTTAAAGTTATTTCATTCGACGAGTATCACACACTTGATCTCGACAATTATACTAAGTTTGTCGACACTGCTGGCAATTCCCGGTAATTTTCTGGTCATTTGGGTTGTACTTAAAACGCCAGCTCTTCGCTCAAAAGCAGTCAACTTATTAATTGTTAACCTGTGTATTGTTGACTTGATCTCCACTTGGATAGATTTGCCATTAATGTGGCTTATATTGGAGTTCAATTATAACCGAATACACACAATCAAATGGATATGTAGCTGTCAACTATTTTTCCACGCCGTTTCAACTGCTGGTCAAGCGTTTGCATTCGTCACTGTAAGCTATAATAAGTTATTGAGATTTTTTTTGCTAACTTAAAAATTATTGTTTAAAATTCTTTACGAATAACAGGTTGGTTATGAAAGGTATCACACTGTTTGCAATCCATTTGATAAGGAAAAGATACGGAAACGAACTCACATTAGTATATGTTTGTGTTGGATTATATCGCTGACTGTGGCTATTCTTGAATTTTTGTTCGCACCTGACACTATAACCTACGAATTTTGTACGAATTCACCAAAACATACGAATCATTACGCAATGGTGTATATAGTTGCGCCTTTTGGTGTATTTTGTTTTCTTTTGGTTGCTTTCTATTACAGCAGAATTGTTTATTTAGTGCGGAAACACTGCAAGACAACGGGAACCACATTCAAGAAGGCGGCGGTGTCTAGTAATGCTACGGAGCAGTCGACAATGTCAGTGATTGTTCAGTCGGAGATGCCATCAATATATGGCGATGTCTGTGTGTTTGATGCCAAAAATCGTTCGCTGGGTAAGAGAAGGATTGAGGCCGAAACAGCAAAGCGATCGTTGTTTGTGATTGTGTCGTTCACCATTATTTGGTTACCATATCCTCTATTAGTGGGCGTCGAGAAACTTTTTCTGTCTCTCGAGTATCGCGATATCTATCAGTGGCAGTACTGTGCGCACACTCTTAGCTCACTGTCAGCGGGTTTTAATCCACTTTTGTACGGACTCGCAAATATACAATTTCGCAAAAATTTGTCCAGAATTTGTAGGCGTTATTATAGGACTTATAAGGATAGACTTTTTATACACTAATATCAACATTAATACAATTAGTCATTCGACTGATGATGAGCTTATATTTTATATGAAAATTTATTAATCTAAACCGTTATGCATGAGTAGACATCAGAGTAGTTAATTTCAGTATTATTTTGATCTTCAGTAACACTGTTTCACTTGCTATATATACTATACGCTTATTTTTAATATTATCATATTTACCGTTGTTTGTAATTTATAATAAAAAGAACTATTTTCCAGGTTATACAGTAATTGTTGAAGTTGTTTACCGGTAAAAAGAATTATAAAAATTAAACTAAACATTTTTAAATACACCGAAATTGTTGCTAAATTCATATATGTCTAATGTTAACTTGTATTTTAACTTAAATTTCATATCAAGTGAATTTTTTTACGAAATCTCTAACCGAAAATGAAAATTTAAAAAGTGCAACGAATTTATTTTCCTGATAACATTTTAAAAATTTGTCATTTAAATAACCATTTATGAAAATTATACGATTTCATAATTTCGAAATTCTCTCTTATAAAATAAGGTGTACAGTATTAAAAAACACTCAAGTTCTTTGACGTCAATACCTTCAAAATCCAAGGAGTTTTGATCATCAGATAAAGTTTCACGAAAATAATTAATAAATAACATGCGCGCAAAATATTTTTAATGCTCCATTCATTTAATTAAATCAATAAGTTTTTAAAATGGTAACCTATTGCCACTAATCTTCTCTTTATATAAATTATACACTTTTAAAATTTAAATTTATTAGACACTATTTTAAAAAAATCCTACGTTTATCCATATAGTATCCGCATAATAGTATATTTATAAAAATATCGCTGTAAATCCTAAAATGTTTTCATTTCACTAGTAAAATTGATGTATAGAATTTTTTGCGTCTAATCTTTCTAATCTCAGATTACATGAGACCGCATCCTCGTAAACCTTTTTAAAGGTTTCGATAATATTTCGATAGACGTCAATGTCGTGCAGAGCGTAGGAGGTGTTTGACCGATCGAACGGCTCTTCTATGCACAAATGAGATTTCCAGTGTCTTTGATTGCCATTCTTCTCAACGTATTCGCTCTTATCTCTATAGCTCGCTGTTCTAACCGAGATTACTTTATCCATGTTTACCCGATTACTGTAATAATCTAAAAATTTAAGGAATAGTGCGCCTAATTCTTCGTTATTTAAACTTTTGAAATTAATCTTCGATAGTGTGCTCTCTCCCAATCGCAATTCAGCCAAATTTTCACAAAATATTTGGGGATAATCCTTCTGCAAGCATGGAAGTACTGGCGGATCGCACGCGGTTTGCAAAAAGTGGATAACCATAAGACTGATACTGTAACCGTTGAACGTTTTATTGTACGCCGAATGTATGCCGTTCTCACGCGCTAAAAGTTTAATTGCCAATATTAATGGTCGAACTCGGAAATCAATTGCTGAATAAACGTGCATCAGATGAGTATTTCGAATGGTGACCGTTCTGTTGATGTTGATGTTCACTTCGATACCACTTTGTCGATCAATAAACTTTAATATCGGAGTTTGCGCTGGTATTACTTGACCATTGTTTGCGATACCACTTGCCATTAATAATTTATTGATTTCAATTAATTTCCCCATAGTTTTATATTTTTGGTCGTATTTTCTCTCGATTTCACCGTTCGAGTCGTACAAAATAAGACAGAGGTCGCAATCACTCGAACGACTGCCATAACCAGTTAAACTCGATCCAATCAAATATACGTCGATCGACTCCGAAAGCGTTTGACACAATATAGTGTAGATTCTATACCTCAATCCGGCTTTGAGTAAGTAATCCACTTCTGTTTGCCTGTTAGTGTAATATATCTTCGATAATTTGTCCGAATAATACACTGAAACATTGTTATTCATTTCTAGAAAAATAGTCAAAAAAAATCTTGATTTAAAATACCGTCAACTTGATTTTAAAAATATTGAATGAAAATAAAAATACAAGCAAAAATACTCATTCGCAGGTTAATTCACAAATGATAGTAAAAAAATAGTGAATCAAGTTAAGTATCGATAAACTATTAAATATGCACTCTAATAGTAAGAGAAGAGAGATTGTAAAGCAAATAATAATTTCAAAATAAATTATCTAATTTTATTTCCGGCACATAAACTCAAGTCAGAGTCAAAGTCAATATCACAAATGTGTGCGTTTTTCTGACAAATTACTATTTGGGATAGTATTATGCGAAAGATGTTAATAGAAATACAGTTCGATTAGAAATATGTTCGTGTGTTTGCAACTTAAACGTTTTACTATACGATAAAAAAAAGTGTACGACACGCGGAGCTTCGAAAATAATTTGTCTCGCGATAACCAAAAGTATATTATTATTGACAGATATTCCATTATGATTGAACACGAAAAGTCAGAGTTGATGGCAATAGCAGTGAGAAATTAAGAGAGTGTTTCGAAATAGCGTATTATATGCTCGCATAATGAAAACAAAAGTTTTTAATGCGCTTTATAAAAATGACATCTTTTTTATATTGTTTATTAATAATATTAGTGTTAATAAAAAATCAATTTGATATAGATATTGAGTTTAACATCCAGTGAATAAATATCAGGCTAATGAAGTTTTATTACATGTACAAACATTACGAATATATATATTCAAAATTAACACTTCAGTCAGATTATTAGTTACCCTTTGAGAGTAGAAAATTAATAAATTCTGTATCAAAATACCGTTGGTTTTGCTTACAATAAATCGTTTGCAGTTAAAATTTAATTCATACTTCTTGATTGACACATTATGTATTAATTAATGCTCGCTTTTTCAGTTTAATTTCGGCTATAATTTTGAGTTTTATCAATTTGCGAATTAAATTTGAGTTGTAAAATATATAGTGGTGTGCTTAATGAATTTTTTTCAGATAAAAATCACTTTCCAGCGCTCTTTAAATTTAGTGCCAACTCGAACTTATTTTAATAATTTCTTCCGCCTATTATGCAATACTACTACTGGGTTATCAAAAAGAAAAGTTTTTCAAGAGTGATATACTAGACGAAGTGAATATAATTTTAACAATTGTTAGGATTATACTTGATATACTTGATAACCACAAAAAGAAGCAGATATGAAAGTAACTTGTAAAAGATACATATATTTGTGCCAAGTTTTACAATCTTAATGACAAAAAACAAAAAACTACTGCACAGAATTAAGGAGTCGGCTGTTTATTAAACTGGAGAAAAATTGGCACACAATACCCAACTAAAGTAACGGTTGATTAATGAATTCCGTAAAAAATACAAATTTAGATATTTGTCAGAAATGTGTTAAGTATTCACTTAATATGTTTAAACTTTTTTACCCCAGAAAAGCTAATTTTTCAGATTATTAATATGATATGTCACATCACCTGTCATTTTTCGAAATGAATGATTTTGTTGGAACATAGGTTCTCAAACTTAGGACACCGACCCAATCGTGGGCTGTGTGTAATCAGCTGTGTAATCAATGTATTGAGATACAATTATTATTTTTTAAATAAAACTTTGTCATTTTAGATTTTTTATGAAAAGATAAAAGTGGTAAGATTACATGAAAATTGGTGATTCAAATATTTGAATAAGAATGATGAGTTAGTAAGCAATAAAACATTCATGAAACACTGGCAAATTGCAAAATGTGTTTTAAAATTATTACTGTATTAAGAAGAAAAATAATTTAATCGATTTTTAATGTAAAGACTGATTAAAACTTGCCTTAAAATTTTGGCAAAACTTAGAGCTATGACTAAATAAAGAAATATGTAAATTTACAATATGGTAATAAATAAATATTGAACAAAATAAATTCTATTTTTAGATGGTTTTTTGGTGAGTAATTATGATTGTTTAGTAGTAATTTTAAATTTATTTTTTGAATAAATTGAATTTTTAGATTTCAATGCGCGCACATAAAAAAGTGTCATCGCTATATTAAATATATATATAGCAGTAGTGCCAATTCATCGTAGCAAAGCAAAGTAAATTAAGCTTATTTACCGTTGTTAGCATGTGAGTAAAAATTTAATGTCTTAATCTATTAATATTTAGACCCCAATAATCATTGTGCACAATCTAATATTAGCGCATATAAACAAATTTTACTAAATTATCTAATATTATTAAGTGAACAATATGTTTGAGTGCCATAAACCGTTTTAAGTGTTTTCATCATTTATATGACAATAAAATAAAAATACACTGTATATACGGTACAGTACTTTATAGAGGGTCTATTTTACTGTTGGAGGTTACCATTTGCCATGTCTTACAATTTTATAAGTTCTTGCAGGGACTTGAAAAGACTTGATTAAATCTTGAAAATTTATAATTATCTGTTATAAAAGATTTATTTTTAAATTTTACAACTTATTTCCTTAATTTAAGTATGGATGGTTATCTCTTTTTTTTCTCTGTGTGATTCGGTACTATTGGGACACTACAGTATATCGTTTGCAAATAAATTCCATAACTAATTTACAATAACCTACAAAATTTTTAAAAATGACATAATTTTACATTTCACGTAAATGTTAAAGAATCGAGAATTACATTATTCAACCCAAAAAAAAATCTTTTAAAGATTTTACAACGACTATACTGTAACAACATTTACACGTTACGTTACAATTCACTAAAACAGTATTCGTATTCGTAACACAATACTGTATTTGAGACCACTAAACAAATATATTAATTTCAGTCTTATCACACTGTCACGCTTATCACACTTGCATGCACGTCAAGAACTATTCTTTCACAAGAGCCAGAAAAGAAAGAAAGAAAAATTTATCTGAGATCTGAGAGCCAGAAATTTTTTTATTGACTGTGTTTTCTGTTATAAAAATAAATTAACATTATTTTAAAAAGAATTGTTGATGTTTCTCATTGAATATTTGCGATACAACTGAGTTATATTTAGCGCTAATCTTATGCTCAAAAGTATTTTCGAACACTGATTAGTAATGATGATTATTTGTAAATAAATCGTTAGTTTCAGTATATATTTATTTTCAATAATGAATCTCCAGACGAACTATTTAATTTTTAATAATCAATCTCTCGACGGATAAAATAAGAAACAAAGTAAAGCTTCCCTATTTCGATGTGTATTAAAATAGATTATAAAATAAAAAATATCTAGATTTGGCGAGTTTGATCATTTTGGTTAAACTAGAGAAAAAAAATTCAAACAAATTTTTAAAATTAGAATTAAAGTAGTTTTTTTTGCAGTGTAATTGAACTCATAAGTTATTAGTTACACAGATTATTTCATCTAATATTGTACTACCATTTGTATGTTTTATTCTTTGCAATTATATCCAAATTTTATCAAAGTTCAATATTTTTCCAAATGAACTTTTAATCTATATTCCTGATTAGCGGTAATAAACACAAACTATCATGAAAAATGATTACTATTAATTTCATATTTCAAAAAGCATTCAAAAAGATTTATGAACGTAATTAGATTTCAGTTTTGTAAATACCCGTGTGCGTAATAAAATATTAAATCAGGTAATATCTACAATAATGGGGAGGTTAATCTCGTTTATTTTTTTTGCATCGTATTCATCGAGAAAAAATTTATTTTTAAAAATATTTCCGGGAAAAAAACATGAACCACATCCCTCAAAACTCATTGATTTCCGAAAGAAAATTTTAAAACTTTATTTTAAAATTCAATATTTTATATAGTGATAGGCCTTCTGAATTTTCGGGGTAAAGCCTCCCTCGCCCCCTCTGGCACTGCCTGAATTAAATTAATAAATTATACATTCGCTGAAAAACAAAAGATCATCTATGAAGGTCAGTTACGTAATAATTATGCTTATTTATTTAAGTGCGATTTTACGTAATACGACTTTGGCAAAAACAAACTTATAATACTTTGAGGTCGTTCCTTCATTTCTCTTCATCTAAACGAAAAATTTATTTCCATTAAATTATGATTTGAAAACTTAAAATAATAAATATATAAATAATTTCAAAAACATCAAAATGCTTTCTGACTTGAGATAAAAATGTTCGCATAGTTTTTGAAATTTACACTTCACTTATTCGTAATTTAATTTAAAAAGTTTTACATTCACTCATTCGCAAACATATATTTTACTAATGTCTCGAACACTCAATTAAGATTGTCAAGAATAACATATTGTGTCTGATATATGGAGAGGATAGAGGCTGTGAAACAAACAGCATCTAAAGTACACATACTTTTAAATGAAAAGTTTTTAAATAATTGGCTAAAATAATAAAAAATTATTTATGAAACATTATTATAGTAGAAAACCTTGAGTAACAAATATAACTTAACTGTATATTATTTGAAGTTGAACCCACTTTGAAAATTGTATAATTTTATATTGTTTTATATTTCTAACCCCTAAATAAATGGTATTTCGTTGTGTTATCTATTTTTAAAAAAAAGTATTTGTCTAATTAATATTTTAAAAGTTATAGCTATGCAACTGCTTTCGGTGGATATGGTAAATAAAGAAAGGTAACACTTATAAAGAAAAGAAAACTTTATCTAAAAAAATATAATAATGCAAAATCAATTGCATTGATACCTAATAAAGTTTATGAATTTTAATTTGTGGTAAAGACCTTCAGCAGAAACAAATAAATTGAGAAAAACTCATGAAATAGAGATGTTCCAAAATTTGAAATTTTCAAAATTATTCATAAAGAAGATTTTTTACGACATTTTTAAAAGCAAAAGTTGGCAAAAGTTATTTATATTGAAGTAAAAATAACAAAACTTTTGAAATTTTTTTTGCAAAAAATCTATTAGTCGAAAGGGAAAACAAAAAGGTTTATTAACTTACATTTAATTTACTTAAAAAACTATTTAGTTTAAATTAATACAAATTGATATATTTATCTCTTATGATGTATATAACAATTAAGAAAAAAGGACTCATCGCTAGAAAGTTTCTAATAGAAACTCCCGATTCATACCGCAATACAATAAAAACTTATCAACAAAAAATTTTTCAGTCAGCAAAAACTTCATTTTTTTATTAATTTTAATAATTATAATGTAATAAAAAAATAGGGAAACACGATGGTATGTATTATTGTCAAACTTTGATAATAAATTACCGATATATATGTGTGCGTGTGGTATGTTTCAAATTAGCTGAACATTCAAATAATGTAAATAAAAAACCTTAAATTATATATATATATTTATTATGGTTACATAGAATTATCACAACAGTTTCAAAAAAGTGTTATACAGAATAATAGAACACACGCGAAATCGTTTATGTTTTATGTTCGGCTGCAAAAACTTAATAAAAAAATAAAATTACAAGAGTTAAATAAATATATACATTAAATATTTTATTACTACAATTATCATTTCATACCGTGCGTAAAATACATAAACAATAATTTTCTCGAGAGTCAGTTTCGTTTTAACGAAAAAAAAAGTTTCATAGTTTCGATTCTACAATAGAATAATGAGAAAAACTAATCATTTTAATCAAAAATTTGTGTGCAGACCTGTAAATTTAGTTTTGTTTTTTAATTTTACAAATTACCACATGCTTTTCACATTTTTTTACCTCCTATGTTCTTTTTTATGCAATGATAAATTAGATTACTTTTGTTTAAATCAATACTTGCTTTATAATATTAATTTTCTTGTATAACACATTATTTTTTTAAATTTGTAAATCTGTCTCAAAAAGCAGTACGAAAATTCTACACGAATAGAATTAATGTGGTTTATTATCTAATTATTTAATAAAAAAAACTGCATTTAATTTATTATATTTCTTATATTATTAAATACACAAATATAATTAAAAGTTTAATACACAAAATAATAAAAGTTAAAATTTATAACCAAATGGAATAATAATAATAATAATAAGCGTACGAATAAAGAGTAAAGTTATAATTTTGTGAATGAATGATCATTTTAATTATTAATTCAATTAATGCCAACAAGAGTAACAATAGCAATAAAATTGTTATGACAAAGGCTATTACAATGAAAGGTCACATAATATTAAAGAGTTTTAATTATTAATATTGAAGTTACACGGTTGATAAGTGAGCTAAAGTCTCGCTAATTTAGTGCAGCGCAAACGTAATTGAATGGGAAAAAACCGAAACCATTAAATTAACATTAGACAAGTAAGATCATAAATATTAGCGCACATTCTTTTACAATATTATAACAAAAATTTTTTAGTATATTGAGTAATAAAAATTGAATCATAAGGTTTAATCTAATTAATGATAATGAGAAGTGTTGAGAATAAAGTTTGATAAACATAATTTATTAAATTTAAAAAAATTACTGCATACATTTTATAAATATTTTTTAGCTTTTACATTAGAAAAATATGAAAACTAAAAACTTTAACTGATATATAAATTTATAGAGAATACCCTGTAATTTTCTTTATTAATCAATCAATACTAAACTCCTAAAGTGTTAATCTTAACTCCAAAATTGTAAAATTTAGGCCAACGCTTAGACTAATAGATTGTAACAAATCTTTTAAAAAAATTATTATCACAATCATTAATTATGTTACACATATCGAACAATGATTAAATCCTTTAATACCTTAATTTCAAATTAATTTACGCACAAACAATTATGTAAGCATATCTATCATATGTGAAAATGAATCATATCCTTTTAACCTATTGTATTAGTAATTTGTATAACCCATGGCAACAACGGTAAATAAATCATAAATTAATTAGTTTTTTTAATTAAATACTAAAAAATTTTCTTTTTGATCTATTGTTTGAATTATTTTTTTTTCATTGAAAACATGACACGATCGTGAAACACAAAAGCCATTTGCGTAATTTTTTTAATAGGTATAATGCGTAACAAAAATGGCATTAAAAATTTGTGAAAAACATCTAATTTTAGCTAAATGTATACAACTAATTACAAATATCGAGTGCAAACGCCATTGCCATTATTTTTGATGATTCACTAACAGAATAGATGGGATAAGTTTAAAAGTGTTTTCCAGTGCGAAAAACAGAAAACACATATCTATTCCAAAATACAGCGTAAAATATGTGTTAAAAACGCATTTTAAAAATCGTAAACTAGTAGTAAACTTAGCAAAGATCTTTTAATAAATCGTTGCAAAAAAGAGCAGCAATACTCTAAGGTTACAGTATTGCTAGCAATGCTACATTCTTGAGAACCCTTTTTTTCTTCATTATATTAGCGAATTAATGAAAAATAGAGAGGAAAAACGCAGTAAAAAAATCGCGACTCTCTGTCGCGACGTATGGTACGCGCAACGTTCTCAACGATTTCCTATTCGCTATCCTGTCAAATGTATTCATAATAAAGTAGGTGTAAAAAACCTTTTTCCAATCATTTTCGCCGTAATTATTATCAATCTTGTGATTCTCTTTTATATTAAAAAGCGTAATCTCGTTTTTTGCTGCTTTACACTACTATATACACTGTTAATAAGTTATTAATAACAAGTGTTTGTGTAAGAGTAGTACCGTTTTTTGCATAGTAAAAAGTTGTGACGCAATTTCGCGTATGTGTGCACACTATTTGTGTTGTGTACAAGGTTTACCCCTTTAAGCACGACTAACACTAACATATTTAACGCAGACAATCAATTATTGCGAAATTTTTTAAACCCCTTTTTATTCCAGTATTTATTAATTTGCATGCAGTATTGAATTTAATAAAAATTATTTTTATCGTATGCGGACTATATATTTGCAATCAAAACTAAGATTACTAACGAGCAATGCTCGCATTTTTTCAAATGCAATAAATATCCTGTTAATCTTATTTTTTTGTCAATATTTGAGTTCTCTCTAATGTTGAAGGTTAAGGTTCTTGAGAGGACAAAGATTATTTCGCTGTCACACAAACTAATGTACACATGTTAAGTATCACAAAAGATAACAAAAAACCTAATATTTATTAATCCGTCGATTAATCTTTTTATCTTTAAGTACGAACTACTGTTTAATTTATTACTTGTCTAACCGTTTTACTATATTATAGTTATTTCCTTTTAATGGACGGTTGGCGAGAGACGTTCGCGTTTCAATTATACCCCGTTTATAATCGTAAATTATTTTGAGTGCATTTTGCAGTACAACTCACTGTCCGCACGAGCTATATATGCGATAATGGCATACATCACGCTTATATGGCTTATAAATAACTCAAAACTCCCAATACTCCCCTGTTTTTCTTCGTAACTGATAAATAAATGCAGCATTAAAATTACTAAACATCTTAAATCCATTAACGCTTGTTAAAACTAGTATTCAATGTAAACCATTCTGTCTCTTACTGGTAGACCAAAAACTTGTGCGCTTTCAATGTTAAGTTTACATTCAATGCGCGCAAAAGTTTAATGTCGCTTTAAACATAGTTCTGTATTTATTTATTTATTTAAGCTAAAAAGTTTTCATTAGTAATAACTAAGGATGTGATTTTCTGTTTTTACCGAATATTTTTATGAGTTGAAATCTCGGTTGGATTTATTATATCCATCTTTTGAGCTAAAATAAACATTTCAAGAGATGGTTTACTTGACCGAAAAAACCGAATTTTAGGGTTGCCGACCGAGAAAACCGAAATTAAACATTTTACAGTAAAATCTCATTAAAATATTATTTTTAGTTAAAAAAACTCATCATAAAGATAATGAAAATGCTCTAAACATACAGTACAATAAATCATTATTAAAGCCCGGACTTTAACATCAAAACAATTTTGGCATATAATAGTGATATAAGAAATTAAAAATAAAAATCAATATTTAGTAAGTTTATAATCAATATAATATAAAATATTTTCCGGGATTTAATCATTATAAAATAACACTGATATTGAAAAATTATTTTAATTTCGAATTTATTACAAGATACGCTCAGTTAGATTCTGTTGAGATTGACTATTCATTTTCATTTTAGAAAAGTTTTTTGAGAGAAATAGATTAAATTTTACTCATGAAAACATTAAAAAGTTGAAATTTATAATAAACTAAAATTCGTTAACCGAAAAACCTAACCGATTTTCGCTACTTTTTTCAACCGATAACCGAAAGAAAAAAACTTTTTTCTGAACGAAAAGTTAATCGCACGTAATTTATGACCAAAGATAGAATGTCTTAGCACTTAATGCTCGTACCGGGCACTTATTACTAACAAAATATGTAGTAACCGCCCATTTGTTTACATATTTTGTTAGTAATAATTGCCGGTACGAGCATTAAGTGCTAAGCATTCTATCTTTGGTTTTGACATTAACCAGTATGCTTGTAGTTTAAGGGGTATAACTTGCTTATATAAATTCACTAAATTTTAACTAAAATTTTTTTAAATGAAAATATGTAACAAGTTTTCTACTATAATAGAAAAAATAAAAAATTTAATCACAACTTATGTTTTCATTACTATACTAAGAGAGGTATAGCTATGCATCGAACCCACCCAGCGATGAACGCTTGGCATTCACTTGCATTAGTAATAGTGTGCGCCATTTGTGGCAGTAATGCTATAGCGATAACACTTAGACTACGCAAACGCAAACGCAAACTCAAACTCATTATTTGTTGTGAAAAGACTAATAGTTTTTGCGTTTTTTGAGAAAAGTGCATTCGCGTTCAATGTATGATACAGAGTGTAACACTGCTCGTCTGACACAGACTAAAACAGTTATTTCAATTTATTTGATTTGATTTGCAGCGCAGTTATTGTGTGTGTTATTGTGTGTGTGATTGCAAACTATTTTAGTTCTTCAATTTGTGGGACATTTCCATCAGTCATATGACACATCACTAAATACGCGATTACATTCCAACTATTTATTAATTACGATTACTATTATTTAAATTCTATAATTAGTTAATTTGAACGAGAATGGCATCGCGTAAAAAAGTGTTGTTAAAAGTGATCATTTTAGGAGACAGTGGGTATGATTGCTGTGTTTGGTTGAGTGCACTGTTGAGTGCATTTGCTTTGTGCCATAATTACTACCATTTTGTTTGATTTTTTGTAGAGTTGGTAAGACCTCTTTGATGAATCAGTATGTAAACCACAAATTTTCGAATCAATACAAGGCAACAATTGGTGCCGACTTTCTCACCAAAGAAGAAGTGTTGGTCGACGACAGACTCGTGACAATGCAGGTATTGATTGTATTTCAATCATTCACTTATTAACCCCAAATACGAACTCTATGTTCAATCATATGGTTAACTGTATTGTTGCCATCATTTTTTAATCAGTGTTAATTAAATTTAATATTGCGAAAGCCTTACCATTTTATGTTTATGTATTAAATTGAATGTTATCTCTGATGTCATCTGAATGACAATCACGCGTACTTTCTAATGTATCTTTGATTTAAAACAAACATTTGAAAACTAGCATTAGTTCGTGCCATAAATGAGATAATAAAGTGCCGTACAATTATTTGAATGTTGTACTAAAGAATCTACAGTTTAAATATAATTTCTGAAATTGCATTGTTGTAGATATGGGATACCGCAGGTCAGGAACGGTTTCAGTCGATGGGCGTTGCGTTCTTTAGGGGAGCGGACTGTTGTGTGCTGGTGTTTGACGTCACCGCTCCAAACACTTTCAAATCTCTAGACTCATGGAGGGATGAATTCTTAATCCAAGCCTCTCCCAGAGATCCCGAAAATTTCCCGTTTATCGTCATCGGCAACAAAGTTGATCTGGAAAATCGCGCGATTTCGACAAAACAAGCGCAGGGTTGGTGTCAGAGCAAGAACGACATCCCGTACTACGAGACATCGGCGCGCGACGCGATTAACGTGGAGCAGGCATTCCAAATGGTGGCTAAGAATGGTTTAGCCCAAGAAACTGAGGTCGAGTTATATAACAGATTTTCCGGACAAAATCAATCTAAATAGCGAGCAAAATAGTTCGCTAAACGACAACTGTGAATGTTAGTGATGCTAGTGATTGTAGTGAATGGTTATTATGATATGATTATTGATGTCGATTACTATACCACTTTCATATGCATTATTATCGATATATATTTGATTAAATAAATAATTATTAAAATAAATCTTGTATTAACAGATTATCAGATTATCGAATAGCGTTAATAGCGGTAATGGTGTTAACGACGACACCACTAAAGAAGTTTTGTCACAGGAGGAGGAAGAGGAAGAGGGGAAGGCTAGGGATACGTCGCCCGACGGAAGGTTTCTCAAGTTCGAGGAGATCGGGAGGGGTTCGTTCAAAACCGTGTACAAGGGTTTGGATACCATCAGTGGTGTTGCCGTTGCCTGGTGTGAACTGCAGGTAAATAAAGTGTGTATATTTATTATTGTGTTACTCTATTAGTGTTATTTTCCATTTTACGTCTTATTTTATTTTGATAATTACAATCCATTTTTTGTATAACCTTATTGATGGCCGTGTTATTGAGTTAATTGGTGTTAAACAGTGTTTTTTATGAAAGTGACTGTAATTTTTTTTCTGGCCACTAATAATTAGTCTGCGCCATAAACGAGACGAAAAGCTAATTGATATTAATATTTGATAAAAATGTCATAGCGATCGGTCAAACAAATTGATAGGGTTTTAGCCTTCGCTCTTTTTTTGACCTGTTATTAATGCCAATGTCCTTGAGTTCGGAACAAGTTTTTCTATATTTTTCCAGCTTTTTTAAACTTCACGTCTGAAAGTCAACGCTCGCATTGATTAACGACTAATTTTTTTTATATTTATAATTTACTTTTTCTGTTGATCTCATCCTTTAAAATGTTGTAAAAGCAGTCAATGAGTTGCTGTCTGTAGTTGTACTTTTGAGAGACACCAACGTTACGCTTCTGGTTTACTCTTAGCGAACGCATTATATATTTATTTTTGTTTTTCCTTTTTTTCTTCTCTTCTGTCGCGCACACAACTTATATAAAAGAAAAGATATATATAATGTTTTGTTTTCCACCCCAAAAAAATAATAGGAAAGACTTAACAAAAACGAAAGACAGCGCTTTCGCGAAGAAGTCGAAATGTTGAAAGGGTTACAGCATTCCAATATCGTTCGCTTTTATGACTACTGGGAAGTCAATACACCCAAACGCAAATATTTAGTTCTCATCACCGAATTAATGACCTCAGGAACACTTAAAACGTATGTCTACTTCGGTATTATTACAATTTATTGTATTGTTTGATCATAAAGCGATTATTATTATTATTATTAATATTATTTTTTTGTTGCAAACATTAAAAACTTTTAATGACTTTTGATAGTTTGATAGTTGTTTTTTATATTAAATGTTATATAACGCGTTACATTAAAATATATATAACACGAGTGCATAAATACAAGTTATATATACCGTACATATACCTCTATATAAATTACATTCGTTGTGTCATAAAATCCCTATAATGGTTTAGTTTTTTTTAGTTTCGAGTTTTAGTAACATAATCAGTTCGCAGAATTCAATCAGGAATATAATCTATTTTCAATTTTTTAAACTATCAAACTATTTAATGACATCATTAAATTGCTGTCAAGGATAAAAAAGAATAAGTTTCTATCAATTTGACAGAAAAATCCTTTTAACTCTCGTATCAATTTAAATGACTTATACAAAAATATTTGAATTACTTGAAAGCAAGCAAACAAAAAGTAAACTATTTTTTTATCAAACTGTTATGATATTTTATGTGTTAAATAAATTGATAGTATAGAGAAGATATATTTTTGCTAAAAATACACTTGCATTGTGTTGAAGCGTTTGAAAGTACGTGTAAATATACAATGTATAAATCTTTGATTTTTATTTTTACCATTTTGGTCATAAATCCTCATTAAACCCTTTTGAAAATATAAATCAAAGCAAACAATTTCGTCTTTTTGTTTTATAAACTCATTTGTGTTTTTATTCCCTCAATACTTATTTTTATATATTTTGGAAGTTATATATAGTGTCTCATTCTATAAATTGTTTTTTCTCTGAACCAGGACTTCCTCTTAAATAAAGAGTACAACAGTTTTATTGTTTTCGGTTAATATTTTTGAAATATACTCTGCGCTGGCAATTGATTTTTTTTAATGTGTTTGTAGTGAATTTCAAAGTAAATTAACCGTAAAATTGGGTTAAATGTTTTTAGTTAAATGGCGCCACACTTAAGAACGTGTAGAGATTTTTCTGATTAAATAAATAAAATTTGCATTAAATAGACTGCTTATTTAACATTAAGTGTAATATAGTATATTTATTTTTGCCTTTAAAATAAACTGTGTTTATAAAATAGATACTTGAGACGATTCAAGAAAATCAATTTAAAAGTATTAAAATCTTGGTGCCGACAGATACTAAAGGGCTTGAATTTTTTGCACTCGCGAACGCCGCCAATAATCCATCGTGACTTGAAATGTGACAATATTTTCATAACTGGTACAACAGGATCTGTAAAAGTTGGTGATCTCGGCTTAGCGACGCTCAAAAATCGTTCGTTTGCCAAAAGTGTTATCGGAACGCCTGAATTTATGGCACCAGAGATGTATGACGAGCATTATGACGAATCGGTGGATGTTTACGCGTTTGGCATGTGTATGCTCGAAATGGAAACCGGAGAGTATCCCTATTCTGAATGTTCAGGACCCGCACAAATCTATAAAAAAGTGTCTACTGGCACACCGCCATTAAGCATAAGTAAAGTCGACACGCAGGAAGTGAAAACAATAATCGAAATGTGTATTAAAGTGGAGAAAGAGGACAGACCCACAGTTAAGGATCTGTTAGCTCACGATTTTTTTCAAGAGGACACTGGATTCAAAGTGGAACTCGTCAATCGAGATGAAAGTGTAGCCAACTGTGATCCCAAAGTAGAGCTTAGACTACGCAAATCCCAGACTCATCAGCAAGTGGTTCAGTCAACGCAAGCAGTAGTTAAACAACCGGTGTCTGCATCCACTTCAGTGCCAGTCACTGCCCCAAAGGTCACTAATGCCAAAAGCAATTTAGAAGACTTGAAACAGGAATTAGAAAAGATACATCCAAGCAGTTCTTCGCATAATTTAAAGGCGAATATCGAGCAGGGCTTGAAAGAGATCTTTGCCCCGCCGTCGTCGGGAGTGGTGACTCCGTCGCAATCAACCATCACTAGTAACGCCAACTCGCATTCAACGCACGCTATCACTGCGATCACTACTAGCATTAACGTCTCGGTTCCTGAAGTGACTCATTCAAGCAACGAATCGCAAACTGAGTCTCACTCGCATCTCAGCAAAAGCTCGCATGAGTCATACGGAGACGAAGGCATAGTGATAACTGTCAGTTCGAACAATCAAAAAGAAGTGAAAGATGCGACACATTCCACGAAATTGGAAACTGAGGCAACGCCTAATCAAACTAATAGTCAAAACCAAGCTATTAATCAGCAAACAAACAATAGTCAAAATTTAAACATTGAAATTAAAGAAAAAGACCAAATATTGCCAACAGTTCAAACAAATGCGGTAACAGTTGATGAAGCTCTGCCACCATCTGCGCCATTATCAAGAAGACCGTCTCGTTTTAGTGTTACACCCGTTAGAGACGCATCGCCAGCCAGTAATGACAAGTCAGATAATTTAACAAATGATAGTAAAATGTGTAATTTAAATATAGAAACGTCTTCACAAAAGACACAAAACGAATCTAATGTCAATGTAACTCATATATCAAAGAATAGTTCTAATAATAACTCACTCAGCAGAGAATCGTCAACAGAATCCAATTCTGATATCAATGATAGCAATGCTGTTAATAGCCATTCAATGCGTGATAGTTCGTCTCAAACATCGCCAACGCAGGTATATTTGCATACATTTACATACAGTACATACTTATATATATTTAACACATATGCATGTAACAACTATTTGTAGCCAAAGTATTTATAGTTTTCTCACTAAATTTATATTCTATTTTATTTGTTTATTGTTTAGTGCGAAACCAAGTCACAAGTTCCTTCACAGTTAAATTATTTGAGTAAATATGGGGACAATGCAAATTCGAGTGCAATGGGAAGTGAAATCTCTTTGAGTTCGTACGAAAGCGCGAGCAGTGGTCTCGATCAGGAAAATAGTACGTTGCCTTCTATGTTACCAACCAACGATTGCTCAACGGATACATTCTTAAATACCGCTTCCGACACCAGTCCTGAGACAACAAACTCTGGCGCTGATAGCAGTTATCACACGTTTCCGTATGGAATACGAAAATACACGCCTGCTCTGGATTTGAGTGCGGATGCGTTAGAGATGGCTTTGGCGAAACTGATGCGCGGCGTATCGGTCTCTATAGGGCAACACTCGTTATTTTATCCAAACTCATCCGATCCTGATTTGACATCACACAGTCGACGTTCTTCTATTCAGAAAATCTTAGTTCGAGTGAAAGATGAATCGACTCAAACAGACCACGCGTATTGTGATATTGGGGTCAATACAACTTTTAGTGATGAGCCTAAACTTCAACTCTCAATGTTATCACCAGAAGAGCGGCAAATATTGCAGCAGCAAGTGTTGCAACAGTTAATTGACCATAAACTTAATGAGGATCTCTTAAAGCAAAATATTATTATACCCCAACTTAGTAAAATTCTTCAAATCTCTACACATTTAAATAGGAGTAGTAGTCATAATGATGTTTCGCGATTAGATAAAACTTTGGTATTAAACATATATTTATCATTTTAGTTAAACATTAACTAATAGAACCTTTTATATTCTATAGTCTTGTGCAAGTAAGGCGTGTTTCACAAATTTATCCATTGATATTAGGGATGAAAATCTTCAAAATATATTAAATAGGTTTGTACTCATATGCAAAAATCGTTAATCCAAAGGAAACATAATTTTTTAAAAAAATTTCAAATTGTTTCAGGCATGAAAGAGAGAGAAGAGAATTAAATGAGAGACATACTCAGGAATTAAATTTTTACAGTCAAAGCCATTTACTTTCTCATGGTTGCGAAGATTTGCAGCGAACAGAGAAACCTGACACAGAATCACTGGAAATATTTCAAAACACTAGACGCGAGACAACAAACTATCCCAAGTCGCTAAATATAGGAGTCTCTAATAAAAGAAATAACTCAATAAACGATGAAATGATGATGCAATTAGTGCACGATTTAGGCTCAAAGGGAAAGAGTTCAAAGGCTTCCAATAGTTCGGTTCAGAGTGAGCCAAAAATAACGCTGAATCAAATAAAGGAGCGGCAAGAGAAGCAACGCGCGTCCTCACCACTATTAGCCTCATCGGCATCGCCTTCTCACATAAAACCATCGTCAGTTAATTTATCACCACTAAAGACAAGTGCTTTGCAACAGTCATTCACATATCCTCCGAGTCCAACAACAACATCGCCCATAATTCAGCCACAACTTCCAACAACAACTGCAAGCATAGCCACCACTCCATTCAATAGTAAGAACGGTTCATCAGTTCAGCCGATATCTTCACCCACTTCTACCACTTCTACAGTCAACAGTGGCCCCAATTATTTATCGGGTCCTTATTTTAGCTCCAATTTACCTAATTTATCGAATCAAAACAATAATAGTAAACAGCAAACGCAGAATAATAAATGAAATCGCATTCCTTTAGGTCTATGTTCTGTGCATATTTACTAGTGCTTCCATTTTTTACCGCATTATATATTATATTACGTTTTAAGTTTATTATTTTAAAAGATAATCCTAATCCAGTATAAGAAAAGAAGAAAACATTAGAAATATTATTTTACATTACATGTGATGAATTTTAATAAAAAATGATAAAAATTTTACATAATAATTAACTGTTTTAAATAATAATGTATATAATTAATTATAACGAGAAAAAAACACTTGGAATATATTTTCACTGAACTTTTAATTAATTGATGCTGTGACTCGACGTAATGCTTTCCGGCGAGAAAGCGGACGAAAATGACGCACTGGTCGCGAATTGAGTGCTTTCGTATAAAGCGTTATTTCGCTGGAATATGAAATCGCCGTCAGTTTTGAGCGAAGAGCACGACAATTGGTGCGGCAATTGGTTATGCGATAAGTTGTCACAATCGGCTGACGTCTCGTCCACGCCTTCATCCACTTGAGGCTTATACGAAAACATTATTACTGACTGCGTTGTAGAGAAGAAGTCGGACAGAAAAGTCCAGTAAACAAACGGTGTAAATAACGTGAAATAGATGTAAGTGGTCACGTCTACTATACAAAGACCTTCGATACGTTTCACGTAAAACAAAAAGCTTCCGATTGCTTGTATTAAATTTAATATCGATAGCGTAAACGCGTACATGTAAAATGATTGTTTCGCTACACAAATCAAATGATTAAATATAAGCATTATTAAATATAAATAATATTTTTCATCGAAATCATTTTTAGTCAATTTTATAGTAAGATTACTTTTTGTGTTGTATTTTATTTATTGAATTAATAATAAAAGTTGCGTTACCCGGCAAAGGTATCCGATGTCTGCATGGCGTCCACGGAAGCATGAATACGTTCAAATAAATAATTGCAAATACAGTACAGGTGCAGAACCAGTATATCATTCCTCCGTGACTAAAGAGGTAGTAATTTTTTTCTAAGATGTAAAATGAGACATCAGGCGCTATTATCTCTAGACATCCCTGCGCTAACGAATACGCCAAAGCCATCAGTGAAGTGACCAGCAATACTCGACGTATCGATGTTTGACTATCGAGATGACCGAAAGCTAAACCAAACACCAGAACCGATATCTCGGTCGACAAAAGAAAAAACCGCACCAAAACCCAAAATACCTGTAATTTTGAATCATTAGTTATTGGCATTGCAATAAATGTGATGAATTAATGTTCAGACCTTATCGGTTATATCACCGGCAGGAGAGGTAACGTTGACCAGCATCGATATCACGCAACGACTTAAACTGGTGGTAACATTAATGCAAACCAGTAAATAAAAAGTGGCGAATATCGGTGATGTGGTTTGCTTTAACTTTTGTTTGGTTATCTTGAATCGATACAACAGAAACAGTAGAAACAAAACATTGGGCAGAAATATGATTGCGTCCCATATTCGCAGTCTGAATATGACAGCAACAATTCAATTAACCATATTATAGCTCATGTTTGTGTCATTACCTCGATATTCCCAATTCTTCGTAAAGAATCCATTTACAGAAGTGAGTTGTGGTGGCGTTCGTCTCGTTATAAGCAGGAGATAATGTTGTTGTAGTAATGTTTGTATCCATCGTATAATAATGCTATGATTTGCGATTAACGGTTACATCACTCATAACATTAAACAGTCTAAACACCGGTTTTTGATAAAGTTTTTACTTTCTTAACATAAAATCAGTTTAACTCTTTAAATAAATTATAAAAATTCGTAAGCAATTAGTAGTCTAAATAATATCCTATTTTGCAAACATTTGTTTAGTTTGAAGTAAATCAGACTTTAAGTAAAATTTGTGTTTTGATAAAAGTAAGTGTTAGTGAGTGTTCATAAATGAAGTCAATATTAACTTCACTACTGTGTTATGGGATCTGATAATTTTAAGTCTAACCACTTATTAACTGTAAAATACCAATTTTAAAAATAAAATTTTAGCTTATTTGGATACACTTAAACAAATCTATTGATAATTAAGTTTGTTTGAGTATTCAAGGCTCTTATACTGGAAGGGTGTGTCTGTGTGGGTTGCGAAACATGAGTCAAATATCAAATTACATTATGGAGAATTTGCGTTATTTCAAAATAAATAAAATACACTTATTTATTTAACAAATAAAATTTTATAAAAGTTTTAATTCTTGATTAATAAGAAATGGCTGTATATATACCGTAGTTTTTTACGCGGGTTTAGTATTAGTATTAAAAGTTGGGGGATTCGTCAGATAAAACTTGAACCGTTCAAAGCTTTAGTAAATAGTTAATGAATTACTAATATTTAGGAAGTTTATTAAATACATTGAACCCCAAAATATATGTTACATACAGTACCGCATTGAACGCCCACATCATTGCAGATATTACGCAATTACTGTATTATGCAAACATTGCAGCTTATGGTGTGATTTGATGGAAAAATACAAATTGCATCGAAACGCAAGAAATGATCAATAATAATGGCGATGAAAGTGATCCGTTATTTATAAACAATAATACAGTTCGAGACAGACCGCTATTCGGTGATCGTTTAAGATATAGGGTATGATTTGATTTGTTTGAGAAAACAAAACTATTGTTGCGTTTCATGAAAATGAAAATTTTAATTGAATTTATTTTCTCGTTTAAAGGATAGAATAATTTCGTTGTCATTAATCGGTTGTTGCGTTTTATTACTAGTGATTACACTAATAACGTCATTCGCTATCAAATTAAGTGCACTTAACTTCGTATCACTTATAGTGATACTATCAATAACCAGTGCAGACGTTACTCTTATTTATTGGTACCGATTAGGTATGCATTCGTTACAAATAAAATTTTATATTTTTTGGAAATTTTTTTATAATTTATTAGTGAAATCCTTATTATTTAAAGGTGATTTGGATCCAAAGTTTCGCTATCTTCTAGTCTGGAATTCAGTTAATTTGTGTCTTCTTTGTATTGTGTCGATTTGGTTCTATAATAAAGAAAAATAATTCTAGTTAAATATGTGGTAATGATTTTTATCACTTAACAGTTTTATAGTGATTTAACGTTAATTGTTTTGATGTTTTTATTACGAGAAATTTTACGAATTAAAAAATTTGTTTTTTAGTGAACCACGCGCTGAAATCAATTCAAAACACGTTCTTCACAGTTATAGTGATAGTGCGCCACTATTTATTCCGATTGTTTATAATAAAAATTATGACATTTACTTTTTTAAACTTGAAAAATGTCATCCGTTTGATACCAAAAAGTGGGGAAAAGTAGCGACATTTTTGGAACTGTATTTTAATAATGTATGAACTTATTTCTAACGTTACAATTTATTATAAGCATATACGGTAATAAATCTTATTTTTTGAAATAAAAGAAAAATAAACTAAAAGAAAAAACCAAAGCTGATAAAAAATCGATTTTTATATCGCCTTCGCATCCAATATCTCGCGAAGAACTGAAATTAGTTCATACAAAAGAATTTATTGAAAGCATTCACGGTTCATGTGTAACGATAGCCAGAGCCACAGAAGTGGCGCCGATCGTGTTTTGTCCGAAATTCATAATTAATTCACGATTGCTAGTACCGCTTAAATGGCAAACTGCTGGTATTTAGAAAAGATTATTAAATTTTTTAGATGAATGTTTGCGTTCTATTGATTATTTGGTTGTTTAAGGATCGATACTAGCGTCGTATATGGCGCTAAAACATGGCTGGGCTCTAAATATTGGAGGCGGGTTTCATCACTGTTCAGCTAAAATCGCAGGGGGTTTGTGGATAAATATTAAATAAATTTAAGCAATTGATTTTATTCTCCTATGAAGGGTTTTGTTTGTTTGCTGACATAACACTAATAATACGATATTTGTGGCAAGAAATTAATAAAAGTCTTAAAATACTAATTGTCGACTGTGATGCGCATCAGGGAAATGGTTACGCGAGGGATGTGCTCGATATGGCAAAAGAGGAAAAGTAAATCGATTTATCATCCGAACTACAAATGTACTATTTTAGCTAATTTTTTTAAATTATTTTAATTAGAAAATTAATTTATATAATGGATATGTTTAATCCGTCGATATATCCGGGCGACACATACGCGCGCTCAGCCATTGACAGACCAATCCATTTGAAAAGACACATTAAAGATAAAGAATATTTAGAACTGTTAAACTCGTATGTGAATATAACAAATTGGTGGCAAAATTTTTAATTGTATTCTTTTAGCAATCTTAGTGCCACATTAGAAGAATTTTCTCCAGATTTAATCATATACAACGCCGGAACCGATATCTTAATAGAGGATCCGCTCGGACTTTTGGATATAACACCAGATGTAAACATAAAAACTCTTACGATTTTTTTGTATCCCTTTTTTTATTTTTTTAATCATTTGCAGGGAATTACAAAACGTGATGAACTGGTATTTACTATGGCAACGAAAAAGAAACACCCAATTGTTATGCTAACAAGGTTTTATCATAACAGGATATAAGTAATGCAATACATTTTTATCTCATTTTTTAAAACATTTTAGCGGTGGTTATCGCGCAAATAATGCTGAGGTGATCAGTAATTCGATTATTAATTTGTTTGACAAGAAGATAATACGCTCTGCGTTCGACTAATTTTATAACTTATAAATATCTTTTCTATTCATTACCATATATATACCTACTACTCTTGATGTTTTCATATTGTATATTAATATATTTAAATATATCGTTATAATTCATTTTATCTAAATATGAAAGTAATAAAATATTTCATGTTTTAATAAATAATGATTCAAACCTTTTTTTACAAATAATGTTCATAATTGAAATATTTCACGCTTAACACTGCTAAAATTCAAGAAAGTGCAGCACACATACCGCATACAACAGAGGCGAAAATATCTTTTAATTTAATTACATCTTAAGAGCAAAGCTGATATCATCGACCGAAACATTGAGCCAAATTCGTCGATTAAAATCGGAATTACTTTTCTCTAGTATTATTAGACCACACGATGCGAGAGTGTTGGCTATTTGCGCCAATTCTAAAGTGCTTGGAACGTAATTTCCATCAAAGGTGCACATTTCGATGTGATGTCTGCACACTTTGATGAACGTTGCCTCTTCTAAACCCAAAATGCGAAATTCTTGAGCGATCGCCTCAAGAAATCGTTGCTCGTGTTTCGTGCCATTTCGTATTCGAACCAGTTTTAGTGAACTAAATATCTCCTTGAGTGCCGAATCAACTTCACTCATCGAAACCGAGTTTTTGTTTTCAATTTGAGCAATTTCTACCGCTCTTCTACAAATATCTAATGTTCGTCTGGCATCGCCAGAAACTGCGGCCACTTTACGACATACCAGTTGTAAAGCGTCCGAATCAAACAGGTGTTCGTATTCCGCGAGTCTTGCGCTTACAATTTTTTCGAGCTCTTTAAACGAGTAGGGATTAAAGGATAATCGAGTTAATCCGAGACGACTCGAAACACGATTAATCATTAATTTTTCTGGTAAATCCATGGCATTGGCAATCGCTAATACTATAAGCTTCGAGTGTGGTCTTTGAGGCCAATCAAACAAATGATAGAGAATGTTCTGCTTTCGTGTACGCAACAGATCCAACTCATCCACAAGAAGTATTACAAACTTTTTATTTGAGTCACAGTCTATGAATCTATCGTTTAAAGCATCCTCAGCCTGATATGACGATCGTTTTTCTCCCGTTAATTCCTAGAAATAACATTAATAAGAATATGTAATAATCTTGTTTAACGTTACAAAAAATCACTATTAAGCTTACGAGTAAAATTTGAACAAAACACTGATGCGGTTCGCTAAGCCTTAAACCATTTATTTCGATGAATGTAAACGGTGGACAATCGGATAATTTCTCTAACTTACGCTTTACTTCGTGAACAGTAGCTGTCTTACCAGTTCCAGGAACACCCGATATATACATGCAACTGTGGAAAACAATATTTCAATTACGCGTTTAAATTGAAAATATTTTTTAAAAAATACCCTCCATTTCCTTCAATTAAATTACTTCTGACAAAATTAAAAATATCGTTAAATTGTGATTCACGACAAGGAAGTGATTCGGGAGTTGAAGAGGAATGTAAACTCTTAATCGCTGATTCTAAATCCTTGAGATCAAATATTTTCTTTTTTGCGGATTTATTTGTCGATTTCTTCTTACTATTAGAGCGATTATTGCGTTTCCCAATAATACTGTCGCCATTCACACCATTATCTGCTTTCAAGATATCTATTGTATCGGTTATTATCTCTTCGGACGCGTCTCGAACTGAATTCTTTTTCTTCTTCGAAACTTTAGTTTCAACGCTAACTTTTGCGACCGACTTATCTGCCTTCACTGGAGTTTTAATTTTGTTTTGAAGCTCAATCACATCCTTCTCCGTAAGATTTTTCAATTGAATAATACATTCTTTTTTGGTGACGCACTCGTCATCTTCGCTAATATTATTAATAACACTGATTTTCTTCGCGCGTTTGATGTCTCTCTCGAAACACTTCTCAAGTGACTTGTAATAGTCGACACCAAATCGTGGTGTACTCGTCTTATTTCGCACTGATTTTCGCAGTGGTGTCGCCATAATGTGAATGAGTTGGCGGTAAACGCAGTTTGTTTCGACGCCTCAAATAATCAATAATCTATTACGTAATGATAAACACACAAAGATTCTGGCGCTTTAATTAATAAACTCACACTAAGTAGTAATTTTTTATCGCTATATGTGTTACGTATGAGTTGTTAACAGCCAATAGTAACGCGTTATTCGCAACAAACAGGTGTTGAGAGTATAATCATATTCTAAAGTTTTCGCATTGCATGCGAAAGTTTTTGCAAACAATAATAATTGCGTAATATTTAAATGTCCAATGTTTTTATTAGTTAATATAAGAGCTCTTAGATTATAATTAATAAATAGAATGTCAAATGAAACAATGAAAAGAGAAGCGGAAAATGAAAAAGAAAAGGTAGTGTCTATTAAATGTGATTTAGATATGTATAAGTTAAGTAAATAAAAATTACATATCATTTAAAGGGAAATAAACACTTTAAATCTGGTGATTACGAGCACGCGATCAAATGTTACACGAAAGCGATTGAATTGAATCCAAAAAATGCGGTGTTTTACTGCAATCGCGCGATAGCTTGTCTCAAAAATGGATTGTATTTACAAAACACAAATTCAGTGAATCAAGTATTTAGTAATTAACCGCTTGTTATTAATATTTTTTTAGAGCGATTGAGGCCGAAAATGATTGCAATACAGCCATCGATATCGATAATACTTACGTTAAGGGCTATTTTCGAAGAGGTATTGCGAGGAAACACTTGCATCGATATCACATGGGTTCGTATTTTATTCCCACTTAGAACTATCTTTATCCTGATTTCGGAACTTTTTTGAAAAAATTACTTGGATCTATTGACAGCGCTCGAAGATTTTAATACAGTGTTAAAGTTAGAACCAAATAATATCGAAGCTGCCAATGAAATCAAAAACATCCAAACGCTTTTTGACTCTAAAGCTATGATAGAAATCAAGCCAATCAACAAACCAAATCAACTTCATTCAAATAGTGCTTTAGTGAACGTCCCAATTGTCAACATTGAATCGCTTAAAATAAGTGATAGTGACTTAAAATTTCCACAAAATGTTCCGCAAAATTATTACCAGTTTGAATGCGATTGGCGTGAATTGATTGGTGCCAATTCTAATCAATTGAGACTTAAATATCTCCAAATGATTGGAAGCGACAATTTTTCGCGCATATTTTCTTCAACAATCGAACCAAATATTTTATCTGATATAATAAATGCTGTATCGCTCTGCGATGACATTAACTTTATATATGATCTATTATACCAATTAACACAAATTGCTCGATTTGATACATTAGTATTATTTTTCTCCGATAAAGATCAGAAAAGTAAGTTTTTAGTCATTCATTATATTGAGTATATTAGTTTTATATATATTCTAATGATACGATGATAACATTGCAGTCTTGAAGTCTCTGTTTCAACAGTTATCTCAAAGCGAAAACTTATTGGCAGATAAGAAACAAAATGTTGATATTTTAGCAAAACATTATATGATTTTACTGTGACTTATTTATCATGAAAATTTTGCTAAATGATGTTTTAACATGTTTGGTATTTTATATTTGGTATATAAATTTAAAAAATATTTCATAATAAAAATTTTGCATTTAAGTTATAACCTCTATATTGTTTTGATTTTAAATAATGTTAATACTTTTAAGTATTCTGAAGCCTTGAAGTTTTCACACTAAACAAAACTGTACGATATTATTAGAGACAGGACTTTATCGGTTAAACGTCTTTTTATTTTTAGCATAGTTAGACTGTGGGGGTATTGCCTGGGTCTGGGCCCCCTAGAAAATCTGGAAAACTTGACCTCCTCCTCGAAAAATCGAGATTTGAAAAATTTTCGTTTAAATTCGACTTGTTTTTGAGACCCCTATAATTTTTAGCAAAAAATAAGAAAAAATTGTTGTTTAAATCAGATGAGATTTGACCCTTCAAGAATTTTTGTGGCAGACTCTTAAAAATAATAATTTTATGACAATATGTGAAAATTTGTTGCTTAAATTCAATGAGTTTTGATCCTATATGTCTGTCTCCTCCCTAGAGGTTTAGACAGGATTGTAGACTATGCTTTATATTTGATTTGAAAAAGTTGATTGAACTACATTTATTGGGTTTCAATTAGTGTTTGATCAAAAAAACTTGTTTCTAATTTTATTTTTAGTCAGTGAGTCTATTTTAGGCGCCCATTCGTCAGATGCTCTTCGATAAACTCAAGATATCTAAGAAAGTAGTGATATTTACGCGAGTTGTGGAGTCAGGTATTGATGTTAGCTTTTCAGTTTTACGAATCATATTCCTTCTTCTAAATTGTTACCTAAATTAATTTTATCCGAAATTTAAAAAAATTAAGATATGAGCTGACAATTTTCGCATCACGATTTACAATCTAATTTCCAATAACCAACAAACTGTGTGTTTGGTTCTTTTGTGATAAGTTGCTTGAAATTAGAAATTAATTTAACATAAACGTAGAAATTAATTTATGGAAATTATGTAAATTTTGTGCAATTAGGCTGAATTTTAGAAATTTTGGGGCGTTTCAAACAAAATTTGTTTGAATGTTTTAAATTGTTTTTCTATCAATATTTACGAAGCTTGTAATAATCTATCCCTAAAAAATAATTTCACGTTGTTTGATATTCAACAATCTAACATAAAAATGAATACTATCGTACAGTAGATTACCTAAGCTAGTAATGTATAATTTGCATACAATAAAAATTATTTCTTAAGCAATAAAAACGACTTTTTCAAATCTTAGTTGCGTTAATGACCGTCTTATCTGAATATGTAGATGTAAATTACTCGTGATTATTTTTATATTTTATTTTTTCCTTAATAAACTGCATTAAACTTTAACTCATAATGTAAAAACATTAATATTTATTTATTAAAGCAGTTAAAAGTAAAATGTTTAATATATACTAAGAATATTTACTTAACTAAATTAAGAAACGAACAAAATTGGTACAAATTTTGAACTGTACATTAAAATGACATTAATTTGAAAAAAAGGTCTCAACCGACAAATAATACTAAAAAAAACAGAAAAAAATTTATAACAATTACAATATTTTATATTTATAATATATGTATATAATATTTATAACTTTTGCTTTTTTTGCGAGAGATAATCTGATAATACAAGATTTATTTATTAATTATTTATTTAATCAAATATATATCGATAATAATGCATATGAAAGTGATAATAGTAATCGACATCAATAATCATACGGCAATAACCGTCACTACAATCACTAGCATCACTAACATCCACAGTTGTCGTTTCGCGAACTATTTTGCTCGCTATTTAGATTGATTTTGTCCGGAAAATCTGTGTTGTATAACTCGACCTCAGTCTCTTGGGCTAAACCATTCTTAGCCACCATCTGGAATGCCTGCTCCACGTTAATCGCTTCGCGCGCCGATGTCTCGTAGTACGGGATATTGTTCTTGCTCTGACACCAACCCTGCGCTCGTTTTGTCGAAACCGCGCGATTTTCCAGATCAACTTTGTTGCCGATGACAATAAACGGGAAATTTTCGGGATCTCTGGGAGAGGCTTGGATTAAAAATTCATCCCTCCATGAGTCTAGAGATTTGAAAGTGTTTGGAGCGGTGACGTCAAACACCAGCACACAACAGTCCGCTCCCCTATAGAACGCAACGCCCAGCGATTGAAACCGTTCCTGACCTGCGGTATCCCATATCTACAATAATACAATTCGAGAAATTATATTAGAAATCAGTTCATTCTTTAGTACAACAATCAAATCAAATCATTATACGGCACTTTATTATCTCAATTAAGGCACAAACCGATGACTAATGCTAGTTTTCAAATGTTTGTTTTAAATCAAAGATACATGTATATAAAGTACGCGTGATTGTCATTCAGATAACATCAGAGATAACATTCAATTTAATACATTAATATTTAATGGTAAGGCTTTCGCAATATTTAAGTGAATTAAACACTGATTAAAAAATGATGGCAAGAACACAGTTAAACATATGATTAAACACGAGTTTGTATTTGGGTTAATAAGTGGATGATTAAAATGAATGAATGCAATGAATACCTGCATAGTTACAAGTCTGTCGTCGACCACCACTTCTTTGGTGAGAAAGTCGGCACCAATTGTTGCCTTGTATTGATTCGAAAATTTGTGGTTTACATACTGATTCATCAAAGAGGTCTTACCAACTCTACAAAAAATCAAACAAAATGGTAGTAATTATGGCACAAAGCAAATGCACTCAACAGTGCACTCAACCAAACACAGCAATCATACCCACTGTCTCCTAAAATGATCACTTTTAACAACACTTTTTTACGCGATGCCATTCTCGTTCAAATTAATTAATTATAGAATTTAAGTAATAGTAATCGTAATTAATAAATAGTCACAATGTAATCGCGTATTTAGTGATGTGTCATATGATTGATAGAAACGTCCCACAAATTGATGAACTAAAATAGTTTGCAATCACACACACAATAACTGCGCTGCAAATCTGTGTTTTAGTCTCTCTATTAGACGAGCACAGTGTTTGTTAGACGATAGCACTATGTGTTATGTGTTATCGCTATAGCATTGCTGCCACAAATGGCGCACACTATTACTAATGCAAGTGAATGCCAAGCGTTCATCACTGGCTGGGTTCGATGCATAACTATTCCTCTCTTAGTATTAGTATAGTAATGAATCATATATTGTGATTAAATTTTTACTTTTTTTTATTGTAGTAGAAAAACTTGTTGCATATTTCATCAAAAAAATTTATAGTTAAAATTTAGTGCAAATATATGTAATCAAGTTATACCCCTTATACCACAAGCATACTGGTTTATATCATAACTAATTAAATAGGACATAAATTACGTGCGATTAACTCAGCATTTTCGTACAATTATACGCTCGCTTATGTATTCGGAAACCATTGACTCATGCTTTGACGTAATATACTTACGACTCGAAACACTTACGCGAACATGTTTTTAACATATACTATTATATGACAGCTGCAACAGCTGTATCGAACGGTTTTGGGTGTGGGTCACGCACAAGGATTTCTGGTTATGTCCTAAAACGCAGCCACCGTCAACACTGCAACATGTTCACAGATAAATACAAGGAAACCTGAAAAATATTAACTATGAAAAATAAATATAGTAATAATGAACATTTATATAAAACCTAATATTAATTAATA